>JAJHUR010090299.1:0-13572 GCA_027495735.1 Lutjanus campechanus | reverse complement strand
GTTTTAGAGAGAGAGGTGTGTGTGTGTGTGTGTGTGTGTGTGTGTGTGTGTGTGTGTGTGTGTGTGTGTGTGTGTGTGTGAGTGTGAGAGAGAGAGGGAGAGAATGAGAGAGAAGAGAGAAGGAGAGTGTGTGTATGTGTGTTGGGGTGGGGTGGGGGGTGCTGTGGATCCTAATGACATCCCCTGACACTGCTAGGGACATAATTACAGCGCACACACACACACACACAGGTTTATGTTTTTACGTGTATGTGTGTGTGAGCTCTGGTCTGGGAGGTTTTGCAGCTGTGGCACCGAGCAACAACTGTTGTCACCTGCGAATCCTGAACTCTCTCTCTGTGTGTGTGTGTGTGTGTGTGTGTGTGTGTGTAACAGGGGAGACAGTAGACTGAGGTGATGAGTCTATCGCCGTGGTAACAGCCTCCAGCCAAGTGATTCTGTGGCTGTCGACATCTCTGTCATTTTTCCCTTTGTCTCCTCTTCTCGTCTCCTCCTCTTTTTTTTCCTCCTGCCTCCTCCTCCCTTTTCCCCTTCTCCTGTCCTCTTCCCTCGACTTTTCCTTCCCTCCCTTATTTTCCCAGATGTTTTGCTCCAGTCCAACCTTAGTCAATCAACTATTTTGCTTATCACTTAATCAGTTGGACTAATTTTTCAGATATGAAATTCTCAGACTTCTCAGCTTCTTTAATATAAATATTTTCTGCTTTCTTTACACCTCTAGGACAGTAAACGTAACATATATTTGTGTCGTGGACGAAAAAAAAGAAATTTGAGGACATCATCTTTGGCTTTGGGAAACATTCTTCACCATTTTCTTACATTTTATAGGGGAAAGTGGAGGGTGAGACAAGTTGGTTGCAATCTGAAACCTCACTGCTAGATGCCACTAAATCCTACACACTGCTCCCATGTTGTAAAGACAGTGAACAGCAGACTGTGAGGCTGATATCAACGAATTAAAGTCATGCTGGATTACATGCATGAATCATTTACCTGTGAATCCCTTGAGGAATGGCGGACCCCACCAGTACCGAAGTACAAGTACATTTTCTCAACCGTATACTTCCGTATTCCTATGTATTAGAGCACCTGCCTGTGTTGCACTGTATCACGCTACAGATCAGCTGTTTGGGTCAGAAAATTGCGAGATCAGACTGAAATCAAACTTTATGTTTCTAAAGATTTCAAAGATGGTTTGTGTGTCTTTTTTCTGGATTGACACAAACAAGTCTCAGTACATAGCTATGCTTCACTGCCAGGACTTCTCTCTCTCCTTCTACAAACTGGGACCGCACTGACTGTCATTGACTGTATGTAATGCACTGACTATCGGCAAGCACCTCATACAAATCCCACCTCAGAAAATCCAAACTATCCGTTTAAAGGGCAGTAGGGCTGCAAGTCAATACCGATTTAATTGGTTGATTATTTTCTCAATTAATCCATTAGTTGTTTTGTTCATAAACTGTGACGTCCTCAGTCTTCTTTTGTTGACAACCCAAAGACATTCAGCCTTAGAATCATAGAATCAAGAGTCACTGTCATTGACGTGTAAAGAAACCATAAAATATTCACATTTGAGAAGAGAATTTTTCCCCCAAAAAAGTTCAAAACAATTAATCAATTATCAAAATAGTTGGTAATTAAACTACTACATGTTCAGCTGTTTCTCCATCATCTGAAGCTCAAACAGCACATCCGCATTCACAATTTTGAAAGATGGATTCAACAAGAGAAAAGTTCACAAAAGAGACAGAAGGAGGCAGGAGGGAGGGAAGGGTTGAATGGATGGAAGAGAGACAGTGAAACAAAAAGCAGAAAAGTTTGAAAACTCGATGAGTTTCTTCCTCCAGCAGCAGAGCAGGTTCTGACTGTGTTCGAGGCGTCCGCTAACAGATTTAATACTGCAGAGACTGAATGGAAAAAAAAAAACAACCCACTGCTGTCAATAGGAGAAAAATGAGCTGTGAGAAATGATAAATTGTCAGACACATCTGCGATATTGACTGGTCTGAGAGGAGGACGGAGGGAGGAGGAAGGAAAGAGGGTGAAAACACAGACAGACGGTGCTTTTGCTGGCTTTTTGTTTGGAATGTATGATTGTTGGGAGAATGTAAATTTCCCTTTAGACATACGAGTTAATTCACTTTTATTTTTCTGTGATTTTTGAATCCATTACAGTTAATGAGATGATGATGATCGGCTGCTGGAGGAGGAAGTAGGGAACAAAGGAAACAAAAAGGTGGTGGAAGAAAAAGGATCAACTCAAAAGGCACAAATGATGAAGTGAAAATACCACAAATCACTAGGCCTGTCTGTCTGAGTCTGTGAGTCTGTCACAGCTAAACTTTCAGAGAAATGTGACAAAAGATAAATGGACTGGAAAAGCGTGTGTGTGTGTGCGTGTGTTTCCTACCTGTACTGCAGGTGTGAGTCGTTTCATGGGGAGAAATGTTTCTCACCTTATCCTGTGTGTGTGAGTGTGACTGGGTGTGAGTGTGTGTGTGTGTGTGTGTGAGCATGTGTGCCCACTAAACACCAAACTGCTTTTAACACCGTGCAGGTCACAGTACACTGGCATTACACACGGGCTGTGTGACACTGATTAGAAAACACACTCACGCTCACACACACACACACTATGATTAACCTACATTCAGAATCACCAGAGCAAGACTCCTGAATTCAGCAGCACATAAATGATAAATGTGTTTTTAATGTTTCTTATATGAAACCAGATGAGGCTCCACAGGTCACGGGGGAATAAGATCCTTTCATTTCACCCTTCAAACATTTCACACCAACTTTAAGCTGAAATGTGAAGTTGTTTTCAGGCAAGATTAAGTCATTTTGGATCTTTGATAAGATGTTGAATATCCTCATGTCAACCCCACCTCTCCTGATCGCCGTCACCCACAAAATGTTTTATTTTAATTATCGTGAGCAGAGCGAGCTTTCCAGGAGTCTGATACGTCAGTATTGATGGTAGGAAGGTTTGAACCACAGTCAATAAGTCTCTAGAGCATGAACAAAAGAAATTTCAAGTGCAGTTTTCAGCTAACATGTGGTCATGTCACCCATTTCCCTTAAACATGACTACTCCATGCCCTCTCATCCCCACACTGAACTTCCAAGAGAACTACTCAGGATCAGACACAGCTACAGGCCTGACATCATACATCCTTATATTAGCAATCAGCCTAATACCTATAGCTTCTAAATGAGTTTGAAACTCAACATTCCTATAAGAAAATTAATATTAAACCTGCAACACCTTTACTCAATATCTAGTAAGTAAAAGAGCCTTTAATGTGCCTACCTGCTGTGATGTCATCATCCGTGACATCCATTTCCTCCTCAGGAGCCTTGGTTTCTATTGGCTGAGCCTCGGGTGGAGGCGGGGCGGGAGGGGAGGGCTCAGTGGTCGTCCCAGCTGAAGAGAGGGAGAGACAGACATTTGAGTCAATATATCAGCATGTATTGTTTCATGGCACAGACAGACCAGCAGGGGTGTGTGTGTGTGTGTGTGTGTACGTATGCTCCAGATTTTTTGCAGTATAAAAGGTGAGTAAGTCCATGTATGAAGGAGGTGGGGTGGATGATTGGGTAAATAAATACAGGACTTTCACCCAGGAGAGTGGAGTTTGTGTCCTGCGTGAAACAAAAGGTCAAAATTGGCCTCTTATTAACTTGCGTAACAGATGTAAGTTATGCCAAGTACCTAAGTTATGTTACAGGACTTCAACCCTCAAACAAAGGAAACTTGGGATTGTGTCCCGTGTGAAACCAAGGTCAATGTTGACCCCCTTTTTTTTTTTACTGACTTAGCATATGTAATTTAGCCAAAACCACTTATCTCCAAAATCTAAACTTTCCAGGAGCTAACAAAAACCGCCATGTTTTCAGCTTTGTTGCATCCATTGGTTTTGTAAATGGTTTGATTGACTTAAAGAAATGGGAGAATGTGTCTCAACTCATAAAGGAACACTTCCTCCTTCAGTTTTACCAAAATATTCAAAATCACCAAATTCGGAGATAGGTGGTTTTCACAGGACAGCGATATGTCAGCTACATTACAGAAATTAACTTACATAACCAATATAGTACTTATTTTAACCAAATACGTAACATTTTCCTAAATATATAACCAAGTCATTGTTGTACCTAAACGTAATCAAGTACTTTTTGTGCCTTTATTTTGAAAGTCTACCCAGACGTTGCATATTCATTATTGCTAATTTGACAGCGGGACCCTGCACATGCAAAACTGATGCAAGAGGGTTATCTCCAGCATCACAGTTTGAAGTGTAGGGCCCATAGAAGTATTATATAAACCACAGTGCATTGTTGCTCAGCCTTGCTTTTAGTTTTTCCCAGTGGCCACTCGCGGTATTGCAGAAAAAAAATTCCCCTGCAGCCTGAAACGCATTTCCCCAACAGGCCACCATTATAAAAGAGACGTCTGTAAAACTGTTGCCATGACACCTTAAACATGTCTCTTATACACATCTAGAGACAGTCTCTAGAGCATGAACAAAAGAAATTTCAAGTGCAGTTTTCAGCTAACATGTGGTCATGTCACCCATTTCCCTTAAACATGACTACTCCATGCCCTCTCATCCCCACACTGAACTTCCAAGAGAACTACTCAGGATCAGACACAGCTACAGGCCTGACATCATACATCCTTATATTAGCAATCAGCCTAATACCTATAGCTTCTAAATGAGTTTGAAACTCAACATTCCTATAAGAAAATTAATATTAAACCTGCAACACCTTTACTCAATATCTAGTAAAAGAGCCTTTAATGTGCCTACCTGCTGTGATGTCATCATCCGTGACGTCCATTTCCTCCTCAGGAGCCTTGGTTTCTATTGGCTGAGCCTCGGGAGGAGGCGGGGCGGGAGGGGAGGGCTCAGTGGTCGTCCCAGCTGAAGAGAGGGAGAGACAGACATTTGAGTCAATATATCAGCATGTATTGTTTCATGGAGCAGACGGACCAGCAGGGGGGTGTGTGTGTACGTGTGCTCCAGATTTTTTGCAGTATAAAAGGTGAGAAAGTCCATGTATGAAGGAGGTGGGGTGGATGATTGGGTAAATAAACACAGGACTTTCACCCAGGAGAGTGGAGTTTGTGTCCTGCGTGAAACAAAAGGTCAAAATTGGCCTCTTATTAACTTGCGTAACAGATGTAAGTTATGCCAAGTACCTAAGTTATGTTAAAGGACTTCAACCCTCAAACTTGGGATTGTGTCCCGTGTGACAAAGTATTCAAAATCACCAAATTCGGAGATAGGTGGTTTTCACAGGACAGCGATATGTCAGCTACATTACAGAAATTAACTTACATAACCAATATAGTACTTATTTTAACCAAATACGTAACATTTTCCTAAATATAACCAAGTCATTGTTGTACCTAAACATAATCAAGTACTTTTTGTGCCTTTATTTTGAAAGTCTACCCGGACGTTGCATATTCATTATTGCTAACTTGACAGCGGGACCCTGCACATGCAAAACTGATGCAAGAGGGTTATCTCCAGCATCACAGTTTGAAGCATAGGGCCCATAGAAGTATTATATAAACCACAGTGCATTGTTGCTCAGCCTTGCTTTTAGTTTTTCCCAGTGGCCACTCGTGGTATTGCAGAAAAAAACATTCCCCTGCAGCCTGAAACGCAATTCCCCAACAGGCCACCATTATAAAAGAGGCGCCTGCAAAACTGTTGACAGTACACCTCAAACTGCAAACAAGATCAGTTACGACTCTTTCTATTATGAATTTTTGATCCATGGAGGTATTACATTTGTTAAACTTTCCTTGGGTCATGAAAAGCTATCTACTGTAAAATGGGGCAAGTGGGAACTCACAGGTGGGGCCAGCAGGAGAAACATAACTGCGGATATTCACGGGGCCCATACTGCGAAACTAAACCCAAAAACCTTTTGGTGTATTTGTTAGTCAAGCACTTCTCATTGGACTGAATTGATGCCATCTTTGCATTCAGTGTTGAGTTCATATTATGCGTCTATGAAAGGGTCGTAGAACTAGTTGCCGGAGTAGGAGCTGGGAGTAAGAATGTGCTGGTACACACGTGTTCATGAAAAAGGTAAAGAGGCACACTAACAGATACGCACAGTGTGGTTGAAGCATTTCAAACAGCACTAACACACACGTGTGCGCACGTGTACTTAAAGTACATGAACACACATATGTGTGTGGTATTTCAATGACTCTTCTGACCCCTCATTATGCATGTATGTGTGTGTTGTTAGTAAGCTCATCACACCAGGTTTCTGTGTTGATCCTTATTATCAGGCTAACTGTCCTGGTTAAGTAGCTAATAAAGGTTTATTGGGCCTCCTCGTTATCTAAAGAATTAATGGACACACACACAGAAACACACACACACACACACACACACACACACAGCTGCCCCCTCTATATTTAGTGTTTTCATTTAGCCCTTATCTCTCCATTGCCAATTAAGAGTGGCTTTTCATTAGCAGCTGGGTTAATGAATGTTGCTGCGCTAATGAATGAAGCGACTAAAGGTAACAGAGCCTGCACTGGGCTAATCTCTGGGAAAACAGACGAATTAATGAATTACACACATACACACACAAACACACCCGCACTCCCTCATCAGTGTCCCCCTGCGCAAGAAAACAGCAAACGCCAATAATAATAAAAAAATAATAATAATAATTTCAGAAATGGTATCATTTGAATTTAAAAAAAGAAAAAGGATAATAATAATACAACCATCACACACGAGTTCACGAGGAGACCCTGAACACCAATAAAAAAAAACTATAATTACACTGTGTGTAATTACATTGATTAATCTGGGTTAACATTGTGCTTCATGTTCCAATTAACCTGCTCACACACACTGCTGACAGCTCAACATAATGACTCTGTACAGCTTTATATCACACACATGCACACACACACACTGAGAGAAAGCCGATACACGGCCTGGTTGTTGATTATCTGTCTCAAACGTTAAAGTGATAAAAACTTAATTGAACTTAATTAAAAAATAATTGATGCTCGGCTGGGATTGGACAATAAGACAGGCTGATGTTTCTACATAAACGCTCAGTTCAGTTTTAGTCCACATGAGTTCTACCGACAGGACGCACAACAGTGTTCTGTGCCAGGGCAAAACACCACAATAGAAAAGAAGAACCAGTTGGACAGAGAAGGTTTTACAATCTGTACATCATATGACACCTTTGACCCTTGATTCTGAGGAAACATTGTAGGATAAAAAACGTTTAGAGAAAAGAAATCTAAGGGGAACCTCATGAAGAGCAACAGAAGCTGTTTACACAGCACAGACAGAAGTAGCAGTAGTAAATAATGTAGAGAAACAGAATTATAATGTAAGAGCTACACAGTAGCACAGTTACAATATATAACATGGGAATTTACATAGAAACAGTATATAATGTATATATTTACAGGTATGCACAATATTGGATTTTTACTGATATGCAATATGGTGCAATTTTCCAACTAATATTAGCTGTTTTCTGATTCTGTTTTCTGTTTTTCTGATTTGAGAACATCAAGTCTCTCCTGTAGTGGAATTAACATATGATTCAGCCTACTCTTATCATGATGGCCCACAGTCAGATGTAGACATAAAACACAGCGATGTTCAAAATGTACACATTTACTGGGCAAAATGAGGAAACTACTGCCAACATTTTTTAATTTTTATTTTTTTGCTGGTGCCTTTTCCTCGTCCTTTGTCGTAATGATCACAATGACAGCTCTTAAGATTGCTGGATCAGTCTGTAGTGTTGAAGGAATATGATTTGGCTCCTCTTCACTTAACCGAGGCTGAGCAATCATCACAAATAGCAACTTTAATATCCGCTTCGGACACCTCTGCACTGCAGACATACACCGATCAGGCATAACATTATGACCACCTGCCTAATATTGTGTAGGTCCCCCTTTTGCTGCCAAAACAGCCCTGACCCGTCGAGGCCTGGACTCCACTAGACCTCTGAAGGTGTGCTGTGGTTTCTGGCACCAAGACGTTGGCAGCAGATCCTTTAAGTCCTGTAAGTTGCGAGGTGAGGGCTCCATGGATCGGACTTGTTTGTCCAGCACATCCCACAGATGCTCGATTGGATTGAGATCTGGGGAATTTGGAGGCCAAGGCAACACCTCAAACTCATTATGTTCCTCAAACCATTCCTGAAGCATTTTTGCTTTGTGGCAGGGCGCATTATCCTGCAGAAAGAGACCACTGCCATCAGGGAATACCGTTTCCATGAAAGGGTGTACATGGTCTGCAACAATGCTTAGGTAGGTGGTACATGTCAAAGTAACATCCACATGGAGGGCAGGACCCAAGGTTTCCCAGCAGAACATTGCCCAAAGCATCACACTTGCCTTCTTCCCATAGTGCATCCTGGTGCCATGTGCTCCCCAGGTAAGTGACACACACGCACCCGGCCATCTATGTGATGTAAAAGAAAACATGATTCATCAGACCAGGCCACCTTCTTCCACTGCTCCGTGGTCCAGTCCTGATGCTCACGTGCCCATTGTTGGTGCTTTCGGTGGAGGACTGGGGTCAGCATGGTCACCCTGACTGGTCTGCAGCTATGCAGCCTCATACGCAACAAACTGTGACACACTGTGTATTCTGACACCTTTCTATCAGAACCAGCATTATCTTCTTCAGCAATTTGAGCTACAGTGGCTCGTCTGTTGGATCAGACTACATGGGCCAGCCTTCGCTCCTCACGTGCATCAATGAGCCTCGGCTGCCCATGATCCTGTCGCAGGTTCACCACTGTTGCTTCCTTGGACCACTTTTGATAGATACTGACCACTGCAGACCCGGAACACCCCACAAGAACTGCAGTTTTAGAGATGCTCTGACCCAGTCGTCTAGCCATCACAATTTGTCTCCTGTCAAACTCGCTCAAATCCTTACACTTGCCCTTTTTTACTGCTTCTAACTCATCAACTTTGAGGACTAAATGTTCTCTTACTGCCTAATATATCCCACCCACTAACACGTACCATGATGAGGAGATAATCAGTGTTATTCACTTCACCTGTTATTGCTCATGATGTTATCCCTGATCAGTGTACTCTCGTCATGTGCGTGCAGAAATGTTCATTAAGGCCAATCCGATATTTATCTTCATACTGATGATGTGTCGATATTATCGTCCATCACCAGCAATTTAAGTAACTAATTACAAATACTCAAATTACTGTAATTAAGTCTTTTTTGACTACTAGTAATCTTATGAATAGATTTTCAAGTATGTACTTTTACTTGTACTTATGTATGCATTACACTATGAAATCTACTTAACTACTTTTAAAATCATAATTGTGTATGATTGTACTGTAATAATAATTTCATCTGCATTTTTGTAGCCAATAAGACAAACGGGTGAATGAAAACCTTTCATCTGCATTTTTGTAACTCTACAGAGCAGAGATTTGGAAATTTGGAGAAACAGAAACCCCTTCAGACTGAATTCTGCTATTGATGATGCATTAAATATCAACGGTTAAAAAGTAACTAATACTAATTTTTAAGAAGAATGCTTTGTACTCCACTATTAAAAGGTTTGGGTGGGAGCAATTCCTCAACTCAAGATGAGTTTAAAGTTTAAAATGTTAAGTTTGAGTTGTTCTTTGGATAGGGATACTGTGCACAGTTTTGGGGATTTTTGTGTTACTGTATCACTATTGCAAGAATATACAATAAGCAAATATGTAAGAGCCTGTCCCTACATTCGATATATTAAAAAGCGACTGCCACTGATGGCAACCAAAGACCAAGATTTTTTTTGTTCAACATGGTTGCCTGTGGCAACGGTTCCTGTCCAGCCCTGGTTAAGGTTAGGAAAAGAAAGATCCTTTTTGTGGATACCTTTTTAAAAAGAATATTAATCGCACATCTGTGACAGGATGCAAACTCGGTTTTCCTGCATCAGGGTGGGACTTCCACACCCTCATTTTCCACCTCACTTCACAAAGGACACACCACCTCCTGCACTGGCTCTTGATGTAAGTCATCAAAATGCTCCAATATTCTGAAATTATGTCTGTTATGTCAGAGTTATAAAAGTGTACCTCATAACAACCACTGTGCAGATTCGGCTCATTCTGGTCTGCATCTTTTATTTAAGGTCATCACACACACACACACACACACACACACACACACACACACACACACACAGAGGCCCAACCTATAACTCAACTGTTCTGGGTGCGGGAATGAGAAAGAGAGGGATGCAGGAGCTGAGGGAGGGAGGTGGAGGAGGGGTGGATGACAGGGGGGAGTAGAGAGGGGAAGGAGGAGGAGTAGGCGTTCTGCCCTGCTCCAAGGTCAAGCTTGTCATGTCAGCCATGACACATAGCTCCCAGCATGCCTTGTTAACCTCCAGGATCCTCTGTCTGTTGCTCTCCCTCCTCCTGTTTAAAACAGACACTTCTAGTTCTTTAGATCACAGCCGGCTCCACGCTCTTTCAGCTTCAGTCTCCTTTTCATTTCCATCAAGTGTTTATTTTTGATATTTTGATTTCTGAATGACATGTAAAAAAAAAATTACATTGTGATTATTTTTTACAGATGTTGCATTTGCAATATGAGTCACGATTTTAGTGGGAATGCAAAATTTTCATTTTCACAAAAAAAAGTTGCTTCACTTATTATAGTATTAGAGCTGCAGCAATTAATCAATTATTAAATTATCGTGAACTATTTTGATAATCGATTAATTCATTTGAGTCATTTTTTTAAGAAAAAAAGGTTAGAATTCTTTGTGTGTGAATACTTTTTCCTTTCTTTACTCTTTTAAGACAGTGAAGTGAATATTTTTGGGTTGTGGACAAAACAAGACATTTGAAAAAATCATCTTGGACTTTTTCACAAGTTTGGCATGTTACTGACCAAACAACTAATAGATTAATTGAGAAAATAATTAACATAACATATTAATCGACCATGAAAAGCAGTCCTAAATAGTATGTTGTGATACATTTTACCTTTATCAAAGAAATTGCAGCTCCCGTGATTTGGATATTGTACTATATTTCAATTTCAATAATATCTCAATTAATTGTTCAGCCCTGTTGCAAGTTTATTTTAAGAATTACTGATAAAATGATCAACGGAACAATTTTTCATGGTTCTTCGAGATGAGGTTGGTCAGCTTCCTTTAAAGCATTTGTATTATCATTTAATACTCAATTATTTTTGGAAACTTTTTAGCATTTACATAAATATTTCAGATATGCATCATGGCTGTTTTTATTCTTCTACTGACACGAGACTTCCACATGTTCAGTGTCTGCTGTTACTGTCATGTTTCCCTTTATCTTCATTTTTAATCACTTATTTCTTTAATTCTTAACATGTTTTGTTGTTTATTGTTATTGTTATATACAGGAAATCTACTGTACAAGAATATATGGAGCAGGGTTCCCAAATGTCATTAAAGGGTTGACATGCTGAACTATTGTTATATTATATATACTATACTATATACACTATAGTTATATATTCTATTGAAGAATATAAAACAACTCAACTTACTCTACTAAAATCCATCCATCCAGCAGAGAAGGAAGAAAGGAAACAGGGAAGGGTTAGGAAAGATGGACAGGAGGGAAAGTCAAATGAAGAATAAAGAATAAACAAAAACAAGAGCGAAGAGAGAAAGAGAAGAAGGAGGAAGGAGCACGGGAGGTGAAGAGGAGGAGGTGAGGAAAAGGAGCAAAGCGAAAAGAAGAGGAAGAGAAGGAGGAGCAGGAGAGGTGATGAAGAGACAGATGCAGAAAAGAAGAAGGTGAGGAGGGGGAGATGAGAGGACGAGAAGAAAAGCGAAGGAGACGAGAAGAAGAGGAGGAGGCGGATCTTTAACAGCAGCAGGTCATTGACAGGACCGGCCGATCGAGGCAGACAGCAAACCAAAGACAGGAGAGAGAGAGCGAGAGAGGAAATGGCGACTGCTGTTCAGTGATCAAAGAAACAGCTGCTTCACACACGCACACAGTTTGACCCTTCAAACTGTGTGTGTTCATGCGTGTGTGAGGGCGAACAATGCTGGGGACTTTGTTTAATCAAGTGTGTGTGAATATGAGAGTGTAAAGTGTGTGTAGAGCCCCCCCAGGTTGACTCTTTCTCCCTGCCCGGCCTCGCAGGCTCTCCCCTGGGCCTCCCTTGCTCCCTTTTGTCCCCCCCACATGCAGCTCTGGAAGTCTTCCACCCCGAAGATTAAAGCTTCACGCTCGTGTTTTATTGTCTGTTAGTTCTGCTGTGAAGCATCTCCAGCTAGCACAGATTGCAAGACGTCTCTGCTCCTGGCTGCTGTTCGCCAAGAAATAGTTTAGCTAATAGTTTAGCTTTGTTTAGCAGCATTATCCAAACTTAGGGCGTCGACCTAAAATGAGTGATGGACTTGTTTTTATTGGGTTGCCAATTAACGGAGTAAAATGAATACCATATTTCCATATTTATTGGCTCTAGCTCTGATTAGCAATGACAGAATCATGTCAACCAGGTGGACACTTTTGGCTGGCTCATTTTTGCCATGTTTTGACTGAAGGAATGAAGGCCTGTCACCTCCGGCGGTAACTTCTGCACCTCTTTTGCTCTTTTCTCATGCATATGTGCTTCTTGACTTGGGCAAATGTGAGAACAGGAGTGTGCAAATATGAACAGAAGTGTTGACGGGATTTTCTTTGATCATGAAGCCTAATGTTATTCTACAGTTCTGTGGTTTGCACTCCAGAGTGTGGCCTCTGTTTACAGCTCGTCTCCTCTATTTTTATTCTTTGCGCTGCTATTCAGGTGCTGTCTCTCTCTATCGATGTCCATTTCAGCAAATCTGATAAGAAGATCCTGTAATTATAATGAGAAACTCAAAACAATGTGCTAGTATCTTAAAATAATGTAATAATGACTATAATAAATCATTGTTCTGAGATACAAGCTTATCAAGTTTATTATTTTGAGATACTAATGCCTTATTTTGAAAAGGTACCCTTTTTTCAGATACTCATGCATTATTACCTAAAAATAGCATAAAATTACTAATACATTCATTACTTTCTAGCCGGCTTGCCAGGTTAAAACTACTGTGGCTATGATCAGTTTAATTCATTCAAACTCAAAAGACAACTTTCATGTTGTAAGAAAACATTGATTACAAAGCTAACAAACATTATACCTGCTTAAAGATGTGACTTTGCTGATGGCGTGCTCATCTTTAGTTGAGCATCCATAAAATGAGGATAAACACTTTATTTCCCATGAATTCTTCTCAGTAAAAGACCCCTGTTATTTTGTTACCTAAAAACTTTTATTACGAAGCAGCAAAATCTGGAAATGTAGGGTTTTTCTGCAGCAGTAACTTAACATGACACCTACAGCTGAGAATGAACATGAAACAGTAAAATGAAGTAGATACTTCAAAGTAGAAACAGTGACACAGGAGAGAAACTAAACTTCAAACCACAAAGATTCAGTTAGAAGCTACAAAAGTAGTGTGAGACATGAGTTGAGT
>JAJHUR010090298.1:0-10354 GCA_027495735.1 Lutjanus campechanus | reverse complement strand
TACATACGTTGTTTTTGATGCCTATGTGTTTCCCAAATATATTAGTGTGTGTGTGAATGGGTGAATAAAAGGCATTAACTTAAATCACTTTGTAGAAAGGCGCTTTATGAAGTTCGGTCCATTTCCTTGCATTAGTTTATAGGGCAGATCTGCCACATCCAATATGGCGGACACGCTGACGTATCGCAGCAACAGGCCAGCCCGCTCAATGAGGCGTCTACGTATATATGTCTATGGTCTCCACCATGTCATCCATTTTGTAAAAGTAATAAAAGGGGCAGCCATACGGATTAAACAAGCTAACAGTACTGTTAACAAACACTACAAACACACTAGAAAACTGGCTACTACAGGTGGAAAAGTGAAACTAAGCACAGCTTAATGGTTATTCTAAATTTAGGAGAGATTTTGGAGAGTTAGGATGCTTATGTAATAAACTTTTCTATCTTCAGTTAGGGTGGAACATTGACTTTGGAACCGTCCATCTTTAATGGTTTTTTTTTCTATACCAGGTCCTAACTCTAGTTACCATGGTTACCAAACAACTAACATGGGCTGTCAAGTTCAGAAGTTTCTGTAATATGGTCCAGGCTGCTGATTGATGAATTTTAGCTCTGAAGAAATATTACTGTGGAAAGTATTGTGTGAAGAAATCAAAGCAGTGTTTGGTTTGCTTTCTGGTTTCTTGCTGTTTTACAGTGGTTATGTGCTGGACTGTTTCTTGGCCAGGCACAGTAACTCCCTGGAGTCTTCACTGGTGGCCTGCCAACTGCTCAAAACAAAAAATGGTCCAGTGCACTCTTTTACACTTTGGTTTTTGTAGTTTGAATTAGTGAGCTTTGGAGGTGCTGGTAGTTGCATTTTGTTACTTTTGGACAAACGCTATGTCCCCCCTTGTTTCCAGACATTATGCTAAGCTAAGCTAACAATTGCTTCAATTTACCATGCAGAATTGAGAGTGGTATTGATCTTCTCATTTAACTCTCCACCAGAAAGTCTACAAGTGTATTCTCCACTGACTGAAAAAGTGCATCTCAGCCGGCTGGCAGCAAGAGAGCCTCCGACTGGGAGCAACATTACTAAACGTCTGCCACTGTATATCGAACTATACTGCAGCTTATTGGGCATAAAAGAAGCTAAAACTGTAGACACCATGAGCTATAAAATGTTTTCTCAGGGTTCATTCATAGATTTGCTTCCATTCCAACAATTCAGGGAGATGTTGGCTCAAGGAACAGTACAAAAAACACAAGGAGAAGAGGAAGAGATATAGATTATAATAGATAGGAAGGTGTTTATGTGCAGTTGCCCAGGGGCACAAGAGCTGTACTCAGTTTTTGAGTAGGTGGATATGCTGCATATTTAGAGGAATAATTTAGGTCGCAATGTTAACTTTAGCTTTTAATGTCAACTTGTGTTATATGTAGTTTATCAATTGAATCTTGTCTCACAGTTGAGAGCTGGTATTCCTCCTCTGGCTATCGGTTGATTGGTTGGTGGATTCAAAAATGTCCAGGAAAAGAACAGGCTGTCTAAGCTGTGTGATTTGGGTGAAGTGTAAAGTGAGAGCCATTTTCTTATATACTGCACAAATTATGATGATTTAAGGTGGTTAATGTGCCGTGAAATGGCTCGACAAAACCCTGTTATTATATTGTGGTGTCTAGATGAGCAAAAACTGGAATGGCTGTTTAATTCTGATGTGCTGGAGTTTGCCAGCTTTGTCTCAAAAGCCTGCAAAAGAAGCCAAGACAGATGGTTTAATTAGTTTTTATTCTAACTGTTTCTGTTAGTGATTTATGAATTTTGTTGTATTCAATGATAGTCTGAAGATTTGATTGTGAAAGATGCTACAGCTGTTTTTACATTTCTGGCTCCTGGTCTTAGATTGTATGAATTTATGGTGTCTTGTGAGCACATACAGGCTGGGCATAGTTATAATAATTACACAATAATAAAGATTTAATGCATTTGAAAAGTCACCATGACAGCCAACATACTAACTATATAATCCTGGAAAAGATCAAGGGAAACAGTAGACACTAGAAGAGGGTGTTCAGTAAAGCGCAGACTTCCACCAGGCAACAGATGGTGAAGCACCTACTGCAATGCCACCACACCTGCCAGATGCAACCACCACTTTTACCACTTTTACTTGAGTAAATAAGTTGAATTTGTTCTACTTTTACCAGAGTATCTGGTATCTTCTACTTGAGCACAGAGTGTGTTTACTTTTGCCACCTCTGTGTGTTGACAGTGGACCATGTCTGTCCCCATCCATCCTAGTGGTCTCATTGAAACAAATGAGAAATGTACAATTTTATAGAATGCTGATGTTGGTCTGAACTAAAGGATTTGCCCGAGGTTGGAGATTCATGGTGGTTAGAGTTAAATTTTGAATGACTACAGTCACTGCATTGCAGGTGTTTTGGGCTGACATCCCCTTATTGCAACACCTAGAGAATTATATGCTGATATGTGGATGTATAAAGCCTGGGATCCTAATTGTGACATATCTGTATGTGTGGAATTTCCTACCTGGAGCAGGTGTTGCTGAGTTGTTGGAGCGCATCTCTCCTCTCCCTGTTCCTCTCTGTCTCCATGTGTCTGTCTGGCTGTGGTCCCTATGATCCCCTCTCCATATGCTCATCCAGCCTTCTCACAAGCGTCGCTCACAAGGCATCCATGTGTTTCTGTCTCAGAGATGCATCCGCCTAACTCCCAACACTGGGAGGCCTGATGTCCCATCTGCCTCCCTGTGAGCATCCCATATTTTTTATGATGCACTACCTGTATCAGTTTTTGATTTGCAGTTATTTAAGTGTGTGTTCTGTGTTTCCTTTATGTTTCACCTGGGAGGAGCAAAAGAGCCTGGAATCATCTTTACTTAGGTTTCCAAATATGACGTGTTTGCCTCCATCTGTATCTATTTGCAGAGCGTAAAATGATCATAGAGTTTACAGTGAGCTTACCACAGGTTTCTTTCAGCTGGGGTATACTGCTGTAAGCTATGCTCAAAGACTGCAAATAAAGATGGACGATGCATTTCCACTTCCTGCCACTGTAAATAAATGAAGCCAAAATATCTAGGATATAAGCGGCTTCAAGCTGCAGTCTTGTGCTGGTGATGTCATTTGGAGCCAGAGTCTGTGCAGTGTTGATCAATGTTGAAGCCGTGGTATCATGATGTGAAAAGAACTAATTAAAACCAAACTGATGAGAAAAATTAATAATTGAACAAACACCAGAACTACCTAAAATGACAGGAACCATCTTGGGTAAAAATTATTTGACGTGTACTTTGATTTTTTCATTTGGCCCTGTTAACATGGAGGAGGTGGGGTGTATAGTCTAGACTGAAGCCAGCCACCAGGGGGTGTTTGAGATTCTGACTTTACTTTTGGGGAACTATCATGTCATTTTTGTCAATGGCCAAGCTCAGGATCTATCAGTCCACACACACACAACATTTTCGCAATATGGTGAAAGTAAAAAATAGAGTAAAAACCAAAAAAGGAAATCCTAACCCAACATTATCCTTCCTTTAGAGTCGTGTTTGTGTCCATCTGTGAATGTAGGTCCAAGTAAGTCTTACTTTCTTTTTTATGACCCAATTGTTTCTGGCTCAGGTCAGGCCTCACTGATCCATCCATCCATGCATCCATCCATCCATCTGCTTATGTGGGATCAGGTCACAGTGGCAGCAGGGTAAGTAGGGTATTCCAGACATTCCTCCCCTCAGCAGCGCTCTCCCCCTCCTGGGGTATCCCAAGGCATTGTCAGGCCAAATGATATGTGTAATCTCTCCAGCGAGTTCTGGATCGGATCTCCACCCAGTTGGATGTGCCAGGAAAACCTCCAAAGGTATCTCTAAAGCTGAGCCCAGCCACAGATGATGATGGACAGATTGCTTTACTTGTTGCTAGAGGAGCTAACTGTAGCTGTCATTACTGGGCAATAGAAGCAGACACAGTGGCCTCCCAGGGAGCACGGTCAGACTGTGACCAAACACAGCCTACAAGAGCAACAGGGAATACGGTACTGAGATGATTTGGCTTCACTTGTTGCTTATAGCTAACTGCTAACTGCTGCTAACTGTAGCTGTTTTTAGTGGGCAAAGGAACCGGGCTCAGCAGCCTCCCAGTCACGGTCAAACTACCACAGAGTCCATCAAGGAATACAGCACCGAGCTGAATTACAGACTTTAATTGCTGCTAACTGTATTGCCATTAGCTGAGTCAGCCAGCTGCATGACTAACCAACCATGGATACTGGATATGAAGATGGTTGTCTATGGGGAAAATATGTTTAGGGCCTGAGGGGAATTTTTCACTGCATTACTGTGAGTGACTACTGGGCAAAACTGGAAACAAGGTGAGGGGCAACACTGTATCTAGGTTTTCTATTATGTATCCATGTAACCAACTCAGCTAAAGGTGCCACAGTCAGCGGTAGTCAGTGGGTGACTACTTTAGCAATAAGTAAAGCCAACTGTCCATCAGGAAATGAGTTTGGTACTGCATTCCCTGTCGATCTTGGATGTCTGGTCCTGGTCTGGCCCTGTTCACAGGGAGGCTGACTCAGCCTCAGGGTGCCAGAAGCCAAACCCAACAAGAAAACCACTGTATCCCCTGTCGTCAAACTGGACCCTGTCATGCTAGGGGTGGGGCAGGACCTGAGCTGAGGTGCAGCTGGACCTAATGGTGAAGCTGGAATCAAATTCTTGTATTCTTTGTAGGATCTCCACTGCACCACATTAAAAATAGTCATTTGATTCATTGTTGGCGTTGATAAGTGCAGCTTTGAAATAAAGTAGAAGAAATTTAGTTGAACATAGTGTCACTGAATTTCATATGATAGACTGAAGCAATGCTTGGCCTTGAGAAAATATAGGTTATATTTTCCTGTCTTTGGCTGACAGCTTTGCTTCCACTGAGCCAGGCAAACTGAGCCCAGCATGAGCATAACTTCATCATTTCATTACCCGAGGGGAGCATGATAACACAAACAGGCTGCTATCATCACATGAATTGTCAGTGACAGTCTCACAGTTGGCCTGAGCTGAGAATGCCTGGCCTGTGCAGTTAGTGGTGTGGTTTCAGTTCACTGGAGTTTTACCGGAGTGGATTCCCAGCCCTGTCTCTCTTTATTCCATTAGCCTATAGGAGAAAAGGTTTGTTCAGTTTCAGGTCATGCAAGGCCACGAGACCTTACAGTAAAATCAGATGTCTGATCCAAGTCCAGTGCAAATGTCTATACATCCTGTCTTTGATCATCAGTTTCATTTCTTTTATAATAAATAGATCTCTTTACTTCTCCTGCAGCTGGAACCAGTTAAGTTATAGTCTCCTCAGAGAGGTCAGGTTGATTTTAGCTTCACAACTTTTCAGCATCTTTTTCTTTTCTCTTCCTCCACTTTTGGATCTCATTGGCAGTCCTTCTGTTTTCTGCATAGAGCCGATCTTTGTTTTTTTTTGCCCCCTAAAGGCCTCGCTCTTTTGCTAATGAGGTCCTGCCGCTCACACCCTTGTCGGATGGGGAACCTGGGAATCAGAGTTATGCCTTAAAATGCTGTGTGGACAGATGGTTTCCATCAGCTCCTGGTAGTTTTTCAGCTCAGGTGCGACTCCCTCACCTCAGTTCTGTTGGTCCATTAGCAGAGAGAGGCGACTGGGGAGCAGGGATAGAGGACAAAGCTCTACTCTGAAGTGATGCACACAGATATAACAAATGTGCTCCAAATACATTTAATGGAAGCAATCTGACTTTTATCGACCTCTATTAGAAGCTATCAGATATTGTTACAACACATTAACACAATGTGCTGCTCACCACTTCCGCTCTAAGCTGTGTAAGCAGTGATCAAACTAGTGTATTTTACATGAGATCAGCAACTATACAAAATATGGAGTTATTTATTTTGAACCTCCATACTATACATAGCCTTTTGAGATAAACTCAATTATTAACTGTTTATTTATTGCTTGAGAACATTATCCTACTTCTTAAGCTAAACAAATAATTTAAAACCCGTTGGATTATCTGAAAATCACTGTCATAAACTGTGTTTCCACTTTACAGAACTCAACTCACTCTTTTTTGGTTTTCCACTATGGCACTTTTTTCTGTACCTCAGCTGATCCAAGAAAGCTGAGCCAATACTACAAGGTGACTTGAAAACACTGCAGACCACTGATTGGCCAGAGAGAATTGATGCTTTGCAATCCACCAAACCCCACAACTGACGAAGCACAGGCGTTCTTCTGTTTGGTTGTAGATGAAAGGATCCACCGAGTAGCTGGATGGAAACGAGAAGGTCTACGAAGACGTTCCTCACCTGCCGCACATGGCTACCGAAGGACATTCCATCTCAAGAAACTTAAAAGTGACTGCAGCAGTGTCAAGTACCACAACCACTGATTTAAACTGACAAGAGTTGGAAGTGGTTGGACCCAATGAACACTATATAGCAACAGACTGGTGAGGACTGGGAGGGAGGGTGGCCTCAACTCAGCCATGGTAATTTTTTTCCCCTAAATGTTAACTCTTTACTAGTCTCCCATAGCCTTTGTTGCCAGCATTGGAGAACGGTCAGGCTCAACTCATTATCATTCTGGAAAGGGGTTAAAAAACAAAGAAGAAGAAGCTCAGGCTTGTTTGTATTTCTTAAACCAATCTCAGTTGTTTTAGTCAGCGTGAAGCCCAGAGTGCAGCAGCAATGCCATTGAAAAGCAGTGTTGGAAAGGAACTTGTTTTGATGTAACACTTGCATATGGAGTGTAAGCCCTGACATTAAAATAGTAATGGAAAAGGTACCAGCTGCTAGCTTGTTTATCTTCATAGCATTAGCGAGCAGATTAATGCCAGGATAACTTTCCATTTTCAGCATGCAGGTTGCTAGTTTCAAGGTTGTTGTTGTTTCACATAGAAGCCGGGACTTTGAAAACAGTAATATGCAGATAATGGGAGATGAGAATGATCGATGATGATGAATTGATTAATTATTCCAACAATGTACTTCCTGTGAGTCAGATTGCTCTCTTCTCTTCTTGAAAGCTTTGGAAGCCCTATTTGAGGTCACGTTATGCAGCCCTGATGATCTAACTAGCTAGCTAGCAAATTAGAAAACACTAAAAGCAGATAACTGGAGCCAGAGCCCATTTTGTGCAATGAATTACATTAACTTTTCTAGAGCTGTTGCTATTTTGTGCTGTGTTGCAGTAGTTTGTGTAATTAACTTGTCATTTGTATAAACTTTCTGTTGAAGAATATGTTTCGATAAGAAAGAAGGTTTCAGTAATGACCCCTTCCCTTAGCAATGATGTCCCAAGTCTAGCTGAAACCAAGCCTGTTCTTTATAGCTCAGGAAAAGTTTATGTTCTGAGGTGCATGAGTCCCACAGAAAAATGGCAATATGGAGCTATGGGACTACAGATTATAAAAACATGGCTGTGGCATGATGTCAACCTTATATCCCTGAAAGGTTGTTGGAAGTTTGAAACAGTAACTGTCAGCAACTCCAAAGAGGTGCAGAGCTTCAGGCCAGGGTGGAGATGAAGTGAGACAAGAAAACTAAAGTTATCATGTTTTTATGAGCTAATAAGCTAATGAAACTATAAAGTCTTGTTGAAGCAGATAATGGATGGTGTCCCTTGTTGGCAGGCAGGAATATTGTTGGGACTGTGTACATAAAGGTTTTGAAGGCTAACAATGATATCAGTACTTTTGTCTCTCTGGTGTCGGGCCCCAAGGACGGTGATTATTATGATTGTTTTCCAGGACTTTGGTCCAGAGCATGAGGTCAGCGGCCCAGACTTGTACAGTATGAATCATTTGGTGAATATTCATGGACCACAGACACTGACTTCTTGACCTTTTTTTCTCACACCACCATTAGTTCCAGTTTTTCAGTCACGATCCTGAGGATGAATGCTTATCTTGGATGCTCAGTAACTTTCCTCTAGTACCACTTCAGTGCAAAATGCCTTTACTTTTCTCGTAGCACTATTTGTGAAAACCTTTTATGCACCATTATGGAAAAGGCTGTAAGAATAGCAGTTTCTGTCTTCTTTAATCATAGCAGAAGACTCCATATTTGTTTTTATTGTGAACAAATCTATCTGCAGACCAAAACCAATGATGTGTGAATCTGTCTCTCAATACTTCTCGACTCCATTTGTGGCTCTAATCTCCAAGCCCATCGGTTCCTACTGAAGATGGAAATCTTCAGGAACAGCTCAAATATATAGTTTCATTTTTAGAAAAGGCTCAGTCATTTTCTATGACAGCTAGTCACTGTATTTTTTAACAAACAGCCAAACTAGGGTAAATACTTCATTTGTTGGGGACTATTTGGGGAAGCAAGATGTATATGTTAAACTGAGTCAAAATAAAATCCAGTTTGTGTCTTCATGGTAATGAAGGAACATGTCACCAAGTGCCAAAATTGTGGTTCACTGAGCAGAGACATTCAGTTCTAAAGTTGTGCTTTTGTAACATTACTCAGTGAGGCCTGGCCCCCAGTCCACTGTACACTGTATGTAGCTAGCTAGCTAAATGCTAGCCAGTGTAGCTGCAACAACAGTAGTTTGGAGAAATACAACAAGGTTTGAGGTGGTGAACACCTGAAGACACTGCTGATAGCTAGTTAACTAATGAATCTCAGCTCTGTGTCACTTAAAGCTGGAGAATGATTGATGCATATGATATTTTTGGTTGAAACAGGTTAGTTCTGGCTTACATAAGCATGCATCATGTTTTGTTTTACGAGGGGAAAACATGTTTGGAATTTGAAAGGAAAATACAAAGAAATAGATTTTTATGTATCTTTTGACATATATTGTTAAATAGGTGCACAGTATGACTGGGGATATGATCTAAAGAGGGTAAAAAGACATTTTTCATTCCATCTCAACTTTATTCATTTTTGGACAACAATGGAGCTCTCACAAAAGAAGAACACACACACAACACTAATAAACTGATATTTTGTGGTGAATATTGCCATGTTTTGTATTTTCTGATGCAATTGTATGTAAATCGCCCCCAGAACCACAACACTCAGGGCATCTTTCAGGATTATTTCTTACCACAGTGGAAAAGTATCTGCAGCAGCATTTAGATCATTTGGACTAATGACTGTGCAGGTGAGTCAGCACCTCCTTGAAGAAGAGTGAAGTCCTCCTACACATTCCTGACTGGAATGACTTCTCTTCACACATTTGGTGTGAAACAACAGTCCAGGCTTTAGATCATTCTGCTGAAAGAAGTGGAACTGACTGATTGTCTCCTTGACAAACTGGATCAATAGTTTAACTTTATTAACAGTGACGATGAGTTCTAAAACTGACACCAACAGTTTGTTTGTTTTTCATCACTTCCATTATAACAGCTTACTGGCTGGTGTCCAGTTTTTATTTAAAGGCCACTATTGGCAAACTGACACCTCAGTGTAACAGTGCTGCTTCCTGCCCACAAAATTTCAGCTTTTCAGCAAACCCTCAATCCTTCACTCTGTATAATTGAACTAAACGCTGGCTTTCAGCACACCCTTCAGCACCTTTAAAACAGCCAGCAGCTCTGCAATGTGTGTTATTTTGCAAACTCGGAGCTGTATGAACTGTTCTGGATCACTGAGCATTATTCTGTAGAGACAGATCTCTCTGCTGATGGAGACAAATGGGCCTGGCTGAGTTCCCCATCCCCAGCTGAGGAAACAGAGCGGCTGGCCCGTACCCAGGGGAGCGGACAGTGCCGAGAGGGAGACACTCGATGGAGAGGAGATTTGCCGAATGAGCAGACGTGCCTTAGATTTGAAATTATGCTCTCTGATACTGATAGCTCCACGGGGACTATCAGGAGCAGAGATATCATCCCAAAGGCAGGTCTATCTCTGTGATCTGGTTCTGTGTGCAGCTCTAGGACTGAAGAATTTAGGTCACAAGGACAATGTCTTCATGACAAGATCCAACTGTGACCCTTTGTTGTCATGTTGTCAAGAGCAACTGGGATGAGATCTTTCAGTGATGGGACAGCCAAACATTACAGAGTGCCTGCAGTATCCTGTTCACAAACAGGTGGCCACCAAACAGCCTCGCTCTCACATGAAACTCTAGCTTGCACATCGTCATTCCCCTCCAGTTTTCCCATGATCCAGCTGCCTTCCTCATCTCTGGAAATGCCAGACAAGGGAGTCATTTACAGCTGATCTGTTGCTCCCTTGAGTGTGGAAAGAACTCCCCATATGGAACCATCCACAGTACATGTGCTAACTGAAATAGGTTCTGTATCTAACCTCTATTAGTATTCACAGGTTCTTTCCAACGTATTTTGACCAGTCTGTTCTCACTTGTAA
>JAJHUR010090297.1:3164-51444 GCA_027495735.1 Lutjanus campechanus | reverse complement strand
ACAAGAACACACACACACACACATACTTTTCCAAGGAATGTTATTCTGCTGGGATGGCACAGGTGGCTGAAGGCTGTCAAGATGTCTCATTAGAGGGGGATTTACATGAAGACCAGGGCAGGTCTGACATGGCTATATAGCCTATCTTTAACGTTTCACTATGATTTAATATCTAATATATCCTTTGCCCCAGCCTGGTGGATTTGTGCAGAGAATACTGGTATTGATTTGTGGAATGACAGCCTGGCACAGTCAGGAAAGAAGTGCTCTAAAGCTGCAAGACTCTGGCACTGACCGAGCCGGGATGGCATGTGGGTCGACGAGCTTATAGGATGAAGCACAGACGAGGAGGAAATATGAAAAAAATACATTTCAGGGGGAGGAAACAAGGTCTCAGTAAACATATTGACTGATTCCATCGATCAGCTAGATGAAACTAAAGCCAGTATGTACGGATCAGAGGGGAGCTTCAGAGCGAGGAGGCACATCTAAATGAATCGGCCCTGTCCACAGGCAGACAGAGAGTGGATAGAAACAAGACAAGTCAAGCTTTCATAAACCTCACTCTGTTGTTATTCTGATGGCGACAATCTTCTGACCCCACAAGGGGTAACAGAGAAAAAATAAATAACAGTTGGCCCAACTGGAAATAACGTTTTAAAAATAATGTTTTCTCATTTCCGCAGTGGCTGGCAGGAGAGCGGCACCACAGCAGAATACTGACAGGTCAATTACTCCTGGGCTGCCTCTCCCTCACCTCGCCTCCATCCAAAATGGCACGTGTCACCCTGTAAATCTGTGCTCATCCCTCAGCGCGATTGGCCACACCGGCCCCCAGAGAGCCAGGAGGCCCTGGCATGGTGGAAGATGAATGGGTCCAATGATGAACCCAACACCTTGGCCAGATTAGAAACAATCTACCGAGGGTGCATCTGATCAACCATCACGCTCACGGCTCTCCAACGCTGCATTACATCCAGGTGACAAAGTGCTGGATTGGCGCGCGGCAGCCATCAGAGACAATGTCGTTCAAAGTTAATGTTATGAATGATTTAGCAGCTTATTATCATGCATATTTGCACTAAACAATACACATTTTTCATTAGAGGCCTCGGAGGCTCTGCTAATAGAGCCATTAGCGGATTGATGTATGGCAGGCAGGAATGTGACCCCCCGTCTCTCACGCACACACACAGACCTGTGCAGCATGATGGAGGAATACAAATATATCAAATACATACAAAAAAGAAGCCAATAGCTAATGTAAAGCTGTGGGTGCTGTCAGGAAAAACCAGTGGAGCTTACCCACATATTAAGGTTGAAACAATATATTTAATTATCATGATATCGCAATAAAAGAATGTCTAAATACCGTACTGGAGTGTGACAAAATCTATTGTAGGGCTGAACAAAACAAAAAAGAAAACAAAACAAAAAAAGTGATTATTTTGAAGATATGAGTCACAATGTTAATGGGAATTTCTTGTAATATGATTGTTCTGAAATTTATATTTTTTCTTTGATTCTTCTATATAAAAGTCCAAAGTCTGATGTCTAATTTTAGTCATCATTAAAGTGTCCTGATTCTCGCTGTATTGCTTTTCCAGTTCATTTGGACTATTTGCAAGTTGTTTAAGTTAATTTTCTTTTCCTTTTGTTTTCTTGAATGCTGTACTGAGGGATATTAGTTTACCTCTGATAATTGCTTTTAAGGTGTCCCATAGGGTCAAGGAAGGTTTAATTTTAGATTTTATTTTTTGTTGTATGTCTGTTTTATTGCTAAGCAAACTTGTATTGACTGGTCTATTGTGGTTACTTTTATTTTATTTCATGAAAGGAAAGCAGAAGCACTTCATGAACTAAAAATCTGTACACATCAGACTTATTTTTTAATTAAGGACATTATTTCAAGTCTTCATTTTTCTTTGTTTTTTTTAATATCATGATAACTATATTCTGGAATTATTATTGTTGTATTATCGTACCTTAGGTTTTTGGCATAATTATCCCCACCAGATATAGTCATCAGTGTGGATGAAGATTAGTCCATCTTCATTTATACAAACATTATTTCTTTTCCTTCCTCCTAAATAAGCACAATTTTGCATAAAAAATGGGCCTCCTTAGTGACTTCTTGGACAATCATTCAGTGGGAATCAGATGGCAACCGTGGATGAAGTTCATTTATCAGCCATGACATGACTGTCCAGATGGAGCGAGAGGGAGAATGTGTGAAAAAGGAGGAGGGAGACTACAAAGATGGACACAGCATTGGAGCGCTGAGCATACTGTAACCCTGCGTCCGTCTGGACCTGCTCTGGGGATTCTCTAATTGTGTTAGCTAATGGACAACCTAAGTTTTAATCACCCTCTGAGCAGGACTTCTCTATCCATCTAGCTGCCCTTCTCAGTAGTCCCGGAGTCTCCGAGGAGCAAAGAGCCGTGTGTTTGACGGTGTATCAGCTATGACCAGGCGCAGCGATGGGGTTGTGACAGAAATAGAAAGTGGTCAAGCTCTCCGAGGGACTGGGATGCAGATAGAGCAGAAGCAGGGAGAGTTATCAGCATTGGTAATAGCTGGGACATGCAGGTTCTGGTGGCCTTAGGGAAAGGTGATGTGTGCTGGCATGTATGTGTTTACGGTGTGTGTGTGTGTTGGAGACTGTTGTAATGTGATGGCAGTTCCACTACAGCAGTGCGTACACTGGCTGGCCACAGGAGATACGGTCCCTCTGAGGAAAGGAAAATAAATGGGTCTGTCACACAGACAGGATGTGAACTGTCTCCTATACATGCAGGCCTAAATATGTTGTGGCAAGATGGGCTTTGTCTCCAGTATAAAGAGTCTGTTTGTCTTTTTGTGCTGTTGGACGCACGTACTGTGTGTCTTTACTTCAAATCACATCATAATTTAATTTCATTTATTAGACTTGAAGGTTGAAGCGAGGCTGGTGCAGTGCTGCTGGATGCATTTCTGTTTTGGCATAGGTTGAAATAGTAAATTCATCCAAATGCATTCCTGTGTGTGTGTCTGTGTGTGTGATATTGTGCCACACAGCTCTGTAGCCTTGTCACAGCCTGTATGAATCAAGCTTTGGGCGACAGATCATATTCGCAGGAGGAAGTGTGTGCTGTGTCCAATCACAGCTCAGGCCCGTGGCTGCTGGGTGATGGATTAGAAGAAGGTTGGCACTAACACCACCAATCATAAACAAAAAAAGGCACAGCAGGAAGGTCAGACAGACAGGCACAAACATGCACACACACACACACACACACACACACATATATATATATTCACAAATATACCCTCAGTTCTCTGTATCAAAGGGAGGGGCAGCAGAGCCTGTGATATTCTGACAAAAACTAACATGAAAGCAGCCTATGGGGTCATGTGTCACCCATCATCTCACATTTGTGTGGACGCACTAAAGTTTGTTGGATTGCTCTTGACATAATCTACAAATAGAGATGTTCCAATACCATTTTCTTCCTTTCTGA
This sequence comes from Lutjanus campechanus, assembly GCA_027495735.1. NCBI lineage: Eukaryota > Metazoa > Chordata > Actinopteri > Lutjaniformes > Lutjanidae > Lutjanus > Lutjanus campechanus. The sequence goes on along the minus strand of JAJHUR010090297.1, from coordinate 47,943 downwards.
TACTGATTCTGATGGCTGAACTTTGAGTATCAGTCGATACCTGAGTACTGATCTGATACTAGTACGTTAAAAAACAGAAGAAAAAAAAATGTTCACAATCACAAAAGTAGCAGGATACCATGTTGGTGCTAACACATTAAGTGCATACATTTTAGGTAGTATTTGAGGCATTTTTCTGATATTGGTGTGGGAACAACCCAATCTATAAATTCGCAGCATGTCATACCTTCTTCAGTTGTCCGCGCTGTTCTGGATTCGCTGTCCATGCCTTGAAACTCGTTGAAATAAGGACGGACCTTGATCTCATACACAATGCCCTTTTTAAGTGCAGAGAGGATGACGCTGCGCTCAGAAGGGATCTTCACATCCTGGGTCAGCCAGGGTCCCGGTGAAGGCAGTCCTGATGTTTGCCTGTACAGAACTCTGTAACCCTGGATGAACTGAGACTGACGATCCACCTGAGAAAATGAATGAAGACGAGATTACTGTTTTGTACTTAACAAAATTATTAACACAACACTTTTGCTTTTGCTCCCATTTCATGACTTGAAGTAAAAAATCCCAGATTTCTTCTGTGCACAGATTTGTTAAAATCCATGTTAGTGAGCATCTTATTAAACAGGATAATTATTGCACAGGTGTTGCTTGGACTGGTCACAATATAGGCCTCTCTAAAATGTGCAGGTTTATCTTGAAAAAAGACATTTTTTAGGCACTGAACTATGGCTTATTCACATAGGACTGCAGATACCACTTTTTTTTTCCCAGGAAAGCAAAGTCATGACCAGGGGCAGATTTACCATTTGGCAAAGGCCAGAAATTGCCTGAGGCCCCAGGCTACTAAGGGCCTACTTCATAAACTTTTGGTTAACTTTTTTTTAAACCTTTAGCTAATTAATGATGTCCAGAGATCCAGACACTAAAATGGCATCAGAGTGCTTAATTCAAGAGTATCCACAGGGCTCCTCATTAGCTTGGACAATTCAATAATCTTACTGCGCATCTGCTGAAATGATTCATGAAGACAGGAGCAAACTCGTGTAAACAAACAGCTTGGCATGGTGTACAGACTGATGAAAAATGAAGCACAGCAGTGCTGAAAAAAGAAGGAAGCTGGAGGATACTAAAAGACAAAGCCCACCCGAGCCACAGCCTGTTCATCCTGCTGCCATCTGGCAAGAGATACAGAAGTATCCACTGCTGTACCACTAGACTACAGAACAGCTTTTTCCCTGAGACTAGGAGACTCCTCTATTCATCCTCTGCATGGGCCCTGTGTGTGTTTGTTTTCAGCCACAAAATGACTTAGTCTGCCCCTGGTCATGACCCACCCTACTCTGCCATTGACTGGCTTGTACTCATTGTTCATGAGAAGTGGCTGATTAGGGTTGGGGTAAGAATAGTGTTGTAGTAAGAATATCACGGTAAGCCAATCAGGGGCAGAGTGTTGTGCTTATCATTTTGTTCAATATTTTGGTGCAAAAAGAACTGTGTAGAGGAGATGCTATCTTGGGCCCACTGCTCGATAATATAAAAGGATGTTTTTCCAGGAAATGCATTTCTTCCTTGCAGGATTGCATTCGTGACACTTTAGAGGCTGTTACTCGTTTAATGGGCCTTTCATCACCAGCTATGACACACTTAGCTCAATTAACACCCTGACATTACCTCATACGCCCGGCTTCCAGCCACCAAAGTGTTCCCTCCTCTATTAAAAAGCCTTTCCATAATGCCACCTTAAAGGACATATGCACGTCTCCTATGTATTATAAATACTAACTAGTGACACTGGAAAGCAGGTCGCACGACATCTAAGATGGGCTGCGAGTCTGAGAATGTCATGCAGCAACAAATACACACACCCTGGGGACATAAGGAGAACACACAGCAGAGGTGATAACAGCAGATCTGTCCCATAGAAAAGACAGAGAGACTGGAAGTGTGATAGCCCCCTGCAACCCACAAAGGACCCCTCTCTTAAAACTTGGGCCCATTTAGCGAGATGGAAAAAAGCTGAATTTATGCAGAGGAGGAGCAGGCGCATAAGTCATTGTAATGGCTTGTTAACAGTAGAAGAAGTGAGCGGGGCTTTCAAGTGGGATATTAAGCAGCTGTTTTTCGCCAGTGTAGCCCGAGTAAATCAGCAAAATGGATGCATGACTTTTATTAATGGAATGATTTGGGAATATGAAAGCTCTGTGAGAGTGGCCCCTCTGTTTACTGAAAGGGCCCCTGATTGATTAGGCAGCCATGTTTTGCCTTGATTGTACATTATAATCATAAAGCAATGCTTTAACATTAAATGAGCTACCAAGTCTTGGGGTGAGACTTATTACAGGGGTCAATAAACATGTCACAGGAAAACTGCTAATGTGCTTCATTTGAAAATGGAAACAGGCACTCCACGCCACTAAGTGATGGGTCCCTGCTGTAAATACCTGCACCTGAGTGATCTATAGCAGCACAATCAAAATAAACCAGCACATATACTGTACGAATAGTTCACATTTGAATAATATAAATAGCCCACTCTGTCCTCATTACCATACAATTAAATAAAAAGCATTTTTGCAGAGGCTGTAGCTGATTTTACATTTTTCACATTTAATAAAAATGTCTAATTTTAGGACAGAATGTGCTGATTCTTGTGACTGGTGAGGCAATATCTGCATGCTGGAAGAGCAGGTGTGTGTTTGCATTGTTTGCATGTATGAGTGTAAAAGAAGATTAATGCACCGTCTCATGGCAGCATGAAAACTCATGTTCACAAAGTACAGTTCAACCACAAACATTAATTTCAATCTAATTTTATCTCTGCAGAGTCTGTGTTCTAAGAGGGAAGCAGTTGAAGACATATGGAAGATTGATGAACAACCAGATGTCTCTGACATCTCTTTTGATGTTCAGTGCGGTTAAAAGAAACAATTTCTCAGCTATTTGATGTTCAGTTACTTTTAAGTCGCCAATTACAATATTTCAAAGTTGCAGTCTTCAGGAAGAACCAGACTAAAATTTCCTGACATAAAACAAATGGTAGCCTTGAGAAGCACCTTTTTGGCTTCAAAGGGGGATCTTTCTTATCGACTAGCTTGACATTATGACTCAATTTTACAAAATCATAGATGTAAAAAGAATGCAGACAGATAAGAAAACCATAAACAGATCGAGTGATTTTTTATATATAAGTTCTACCAGTGTAAAGACTGGAGCTGAGCAAATGAAAATGATACACCAGCTGAAAGTGAAGGCCTAGTTAAATATAGTTGTATCCTGTAAGCAAAAGAGAAAGTTGTACTTCAAAAAAATTAGTCGATTGACAAACAAATAATTGGCAACTAAGTTCTAATGCAAAAATTGTAGAAAAGGCCATTATGAGCCTTTTTCTGATGTGAAAATTTCCAGCTTTTTCAGTTTTATATCATATTAAGCTAAATTTGTACTGACAAAGCAAGAGATTTAAAGACATCACCATAGACTCTGAGAAACTGAGATATTTTTCTGCTTGGATGGATATTTTTCTATTTTCTGACATTTTATTGACCAAACGATAAATCGATTAATTTAGAACAGAGGATTTCAAAGTGGGAGGCAGGTTCTCCCAGGGGGACGTCAAACAGATTTCAGGGGAAGGATGGAAATGAAAAAAAATTACATTATTATTACAGTATTACATTATTATTATTATTATTATTATTATTATTATTATTATTATTATTATTATATTAATATTATTTTTTATTATTATTATTATTATTATTATTATATAATTATCAAAGAGAGATCACACAGAATAAACTAAATGTGTGTGATCTGGCTGAAAAGGTACTTCAGACATACCGCAATTTGGGGGGATTCTACTGTTTTTCCACTTTTCCAGAATCAGAAACTAATAAATGCCATTGGACAAACCTTTTTAAGGTATTTGGTGTAGTTTTAAGTTAAGCAAAGCAGCGATATGAGGCTATTTTGGCTCAATTGTTGAGTGTTCATGGGATCAAACAACATAATCATCACATAAATATCCAGGATTAGAGTAAAATAAACAAGTAAACTAATGGGGGCTTCCTTTCCAAGGTTTTGTCTGAATGGAGGCGCACAGTCTCAGACTTTGAAAATCCTTTATGCAGAAAATCTATGATGACAATAGTTGTTAGTTGCAGCCCTACTGCACTTACCGTCCATGTGACCTGAATGGTTGTAGGACTCAGGACAACTGGGTTGTGCAACCGAACTATGACTTCGCCGAGTTCCTTCTGCACGTGCCTGTGGTCGACACCCTGAGCTGGAGGACTGATATCTATGAGAGATCAAAAGAGAAAAATGAGAAAAAGACAAAACAAAATGCTGCCCACTCTTTTTCATAGAGTTCACTCAGTTCCTCACAATAAAGCTTTCTTCATCACCATCAGAAGTGGAATGGGAAAAGAGCGACTGAATAGACCAATTGGTTTCAACAAAGAAGCGTACACTTGGTTATCACGACTTCATTTGAAAAGGAGCAACTTCATCTGCATTAAAATGACCTCATTGTATTCTGTATTAAGGCACTTGTCTGGTGTGGAGAAAAGAAAGGAGACTTGGGCTGGCAAAGTTCCTTAGACGTGTAAGTTGTCTGCACTTACTGGGCCCTGACTGAACAACCACATCAACAAATGAACCATGAATGCATGTCCCTAGACATACTGGATGGGAGATGAATGGACACTATGACACTATTTTCCAGCTCATTTCACATTTTGCACATGCATGTGTTTCATGTTACAAGCAATAAAAAAGACTCCAGTGTATGAGATACTGAATGTGGTTGAAGGGAGCCACATTTTGAGTTATTTACTGAAAGGAACCAAAAAAAAAAAAAAAAAAAAAAAAAAAAAAAAAAAAACTCTCAAGAGGAAATTATATTTTAAATAAGCTGCATTCAGACATCCCAACACAGTCATGAATCACCAGCTACACTACTTGGGCAAGACAGGCCAAACACAGTTAAAAAGAAGTGAAAAATCAATTTGTCATCAATGCATGCCATTGTCAATAAACACATCTATAAATCATCTCAAGAACTTGAGAACTTCACATCAGCATGAGAGATATGCTGCAATTCAAATTGACTCCACTCTTGGCTTGCATTTGATAGAGCTTGGCCAAAGGTTGTTTCTTTTTTTTTTAAATTTTTTTTTGCCAAGGACTTATCATATCAATGTAATCTGGAGACTGTGGTCTGTCCGGTACCATAATCAAATCTTCTTTGGGTTTGGAGACAGTCATTTTCTCCTGTTATGATCATTAACATAGCAGGGATAGCACTAACTCAGTTAGGCTTTCCAAAAGTAGACATGCTTATTTTACATAATTGCTTAAGTGTGGCCTTAATGAGCTGGACTGAGAGGAGAATTTGACCTCTGGAAAGTTCTGCAGTGTTTCAGTACAGCTATTCACTGCAGATTGCTGAGAGGGGCTGATAAGTATCACACTTTGAAGGGGAGCACGGTGACCTTAGCCTATCAGTAGAAACAGAAATTATCCTCAGCAAAAAAGGAAACCACATACCAGCAGTGAATGTTATTATGACAGGTACTGAAATAACTAAACGTGTATTGAAAAAAACACTGTAAAACATAATGAATGCCGTTCACATTAATGTTATGTTAACGTACCCTGTGTTCTGACAGGATCAGACATGGGGCTCGGATCGCTCAGGCCCTGGCTGTTGACAGCTCGGACCATGAACAGGTAGATGGTGTTGGGACGGAGACCTTTGACAGTAAACTGGGTGGTTTTGATGTGATCTGCTACAGTTTGCCAGCTGTTGCTCACTGATTGACTGTAATGCAAGAGAAAAATGGCGAATATACATTATTATTCAATGTCTTTTCACATGGTACAATATATTTTTTCCATGCAATCCATAGCATACCAAGCATATTAAAGTTTTTTTGAAGTGGGGTTGTATGAGGTACTCATCCATTGCAAGAATATTAACAGTAGATGGCGGTCAGCACACCCTTGTTTCTAGAAGCAGCAGGAGTACTGGTGTAGGAGGCTGAGTATTGCTGTAGACCAGGTCAGCAGCAAAAGGTATTTTAGCCACCTAAAAAACTCTATTTCAGTTTACATATGGAAATTTTTCACCACTTTACCTTGCCATCAGACTGCCTCTTCTGATGGGAAACTACCGTGATACAAGCCAAATATCGCTCTCACCGAACCAACCACACTCTATTGGCAAAATCAGTCATTTTACCTTGCAGAAGTCAGGAGTTGCTGGTCTACTGCTGCCTCCATCAGTTAGAATGTTTGTGCTATTGTGAGACTTTGGGGAATCCAAACTAACACCAATCACAGTCACACAATCATACAAATAAACTAATGTCTCGAGACAGCTGTTGACCAGCAACTCCTGTGTTCTGCAAGGACAAAATGAATGATTTTGCCAATGGAGTCTGGTGGCTTTTGAGAGAGCGATACAACGTCTTATATAACGGGAGGCAAAGGCTGTCTGACAGCAAGGTAAAGCGGTGAAAATATTCTAAATATAGCACACACTTAAACTGATTTTTTAAAGTGGCTAAAATACGTTTTGCTGCCAACCTTGTCCACAGCAGTACATTGTGTTGATCACCATCTACTGCAGGTACCTCAAGCTGTAAGTACCTCATTCAACCCCACTTCAAAAAATCTGAACTATCCCTTTAAATAGTGAGTGAGGGTCCTGGTAAAACAAACCTGAATGCTTCAATGACATAAGAGGAGGTGGGTGATGCTCCAGCCATCCCAGGCTGCCAGGACAAAGACACACTGTTCTTGGTGACATCAGTGACCTGAGGTTTGGATGGTGGGCCTGGAAGCTCATTCTCATCATGGGTTTTCATGACCATCACACCACCTGATTCTGAATGGATGGAGAGAAATGTCACTTTATCTAATGAAAACAATGGCTGACAAGTTTTTTTTTCTGAACATAAAATGCATGGAATCATTATGCCATTTTGTACCTTTGACTTCTAAGAAAGCGCTCCATGATGTTTCACCACTGGAGCTGGTAGCCACACACGTGTAGATCCCAGAGTCTGAGAGCTGAGCAGAATATACATGCATATATGAAACAAACACACATACACATACACACACACACCTAACAGCAATAACACACAGCGTAATGACTCCACTAATAACACTTTTAGTGGAAGGGCCATTTCATTTCACACATCCTGAGAGCAGTAACAATGACTGAACACTTGTGATCTTCCTATCGCTGAAATACTAAAATAGTGGCGGGGCGACTTCATGAGCTAGCCTTGCGCTGGCCAAATTGTGTGTCATTTGTGAGTGCCTCAAAGTGCTGACGCTAATTTCCTAATGAATTCCATTTTCTACTCACCACCCTTCCATCACTTTTCCACTCCCCCTCCTTATTTCCCCACTGTCCTGCCGACCACAACAAAGCCAGGCTAATTAATTTAGGGTGGGCTGCTGGAACCCCCTGGACCGATGACAGCTGGCTTGTCTCTCCATCCCTCTTAGGAACTTTGGTTGTTTGTTGGTTTTTTGTCCCTGTGCCTTCCTTCCCTCCATTTATTAAATAACATGTCAGTGGTCGGCAGCTTTGTCAAGCGTAATAGATATTCCACTGAGGCCTCCAAGTGAGGAAAGGAAGATGTGAGCCTTTTAAATTTAATCTACTCTACTTGTGTACGTGTGTACATGTGTGTATATGTCTGTAAGTGCATACATGTTGCTATTGGCACAGCTGAGCCCTGTTGGAGCTGCTGTGCCACTAAGTGATACTATAATACAATTAAAAAAAAAATCAGTGGGACCTATTCATCTCTTTCAGACATTATGGTTCCTTGCTCATCCAAATTCAGCTTAAGCCATGTCCTACTGAATTCATGACCATACAAATGCATAATACCTGTATAAACATCTTGAAGGGATAGTTTGGATTATTTAAGAAAAAATCCAAACTATCCCTTTATATTAAGACATATAATCAAGGTGGTAAGTTTCAGAAAGTAGAATGGTGACACATTGTGACACAATAAGAGAGCCTACAATAGACAATCATAGTTAAACTCCATGGACAAAACTATTGTGATTTATTATTGGCATACACTGACAAGTCGTTCTCATCACCATTAAGGCCAATGACATCCTTTACCTTGATGTTTTTGATCTGCAGGCTGCCTAGCTCCTGCAGGGACATGCGGGGGTCCTTTCCCAGCAGACTGACCCCATCCTTCAGCCAGCTGATAGAGGGGATGGGGTCTCCTGATGCCTGGCACTTCAACAGTGCCACACTGTCCACCCCTAGCGTCTGATTGGACGGGCCTTGGCGAATGATGGGTGGCGGCCTATCTGTGAGCACTGCAATAAAAAGACAAAAGAAATGTGAGGTACAGATGGATGCAAAAGCTTGTGATTGTAAAATAAATGGAGCAACAGCATTGATCATAAAATGCACTGGGGGTGGATGTGGGTATCTATCATAAAGTCGACTATTTTCTCTGCAGGTCATGTAATTGCACCACAGAACAATGACCATATCCTGTATTTCCAGGAAGCAGGGAAAGAACAGCTGAGTAGTGTTTTCTAGTCTCATTGATGTGGCAGAGGGATGCTAAGCAGTTTCCAGTTACTGCCCGGGTTGCCTTATTTTTACACACTACTCTAGACTCTGTGGTAGAATTTAGCGGTGAGACTCTTGCCTATTGACTCAGTGTGGTTCAGATAAATACTTCATTATGTGCAGTGTGGGGCACAATAAAAGGTGAATTTCAAATATATTGAAACCACCTCATGATACTCACATGAGGCGTAAACAGACTGAGGAACAGCATCTAAATCTTGACATGAAATAACTAGAAAAGACATCCCTTTTATATTTTCTTCTAATTTCACTTGAGATGAATTTTAATGCTGTGATGAATCCCATTTACACCAGCAAATTCATTTGTTATAATGTCCCACAAAAAGCCTGTGGGTTCCTTCTATGAAATAGTGGGTATGTCAGAGGTGATCTCAGAAAAGAGTTAGTACTCCAGCACACAGGCAGTTTATATATTTAGAGTTGAATAATGTGGAGTCCCCCTGGCATCACAGAACCCACATTAATTAGAAGGTATGGATTAATGATGTCAGACCTGCAGGGGCTAATTACCCAGTCTACCTCAGTAACCTTTCAACACATTATCACACCCTCGCTTCCACCCCTATTTTCTCTCTAGCAGCCACATCTGACAAAAGGAAATGATTCCAAGTAATACACTTTTTCACCCCCTGCTTTGGGTCGCCTAAGACAGAGAGAGAAAAAATGCAGAGAAAAACAATATATTATCTACCACAAGCCAAATGTTGTAAATCAATTTCAGTAATTATATTTGACTTATTGTTTTAGTCCTCTGGAATGTTTATGTTGGGGCAAATGTGATCATATGAATCAAAAGTGATAATGTAAATCAGAAACTAAGCCAAAAGAGGATTCAAAGCACCTGCTACTGGCCAGGGAGTCACTGTGCTGTAGTTTATCTTATCTTATAAACACACCAGGGAAGTTTTCTGTATGTCTCTGCCTTCGCCTAAAGATTTACACCAACCTTATATGCTATAATAAAGCATTTTGCGTCACACACCAAGTAGTCTGAATTGATTCATGTTTGTTAAGGGGATAGTTCAGATTATTTGAAGCAGGGTTATGAGGTACTTATTGATAATCAGTGTATTATCAACAGTAGATAGCGGTCAGCGTGCCCTCAGTCTGGGAAAACAGAGGGAGCGTCAGTGTAGGAAGCTAAGTGATGTACTGATTTGAACAGGGTGAACAGTAACACGTAGTGCATTTGAGCCATCTAAAAAATCTACATTGCTAGATATCGCGTTCTCTTAACCAACCAGACTCCACTGGCAAAATCAGTCATTTTAACTCAACAGAACACAGTTGATTTTCTACTACTGCCATGACTGGTTAGTTTGTTTGTGTTATTGTGTGATGCTGGTGCTTTAAAAGGTTAGTTCAGATTCACCAAAATCACAGCAACACAAACAAACTAACTGATTGAGGCAGCAGTACAACAGCAATAGTAGCAGCAGTTCCTGTTTCATGTGATCTAAAATTACTGTTTTTGCCAAAGGAGTGTGGCTGAGTGAGAGAGAGAGATATTTGGCTCATGTAACAGTGGTTTCCTGTCGGAAAAGGCTGTCTGATGGCAAGGTAAAGCAGTAAAAATATTCTAAATATAATGTACACTTAAGCTAAAATTGATATTTTTAGGTGGGCCTTTTTTACATGGCTAAAATACCTTTTCCTCCTGACCCTGTCTACAGCAGTTCATTGCTTAGCTTCCATGCTGGTACACCTCCATACTTCTCCAAACCAGGGGTGTGTCAACTGCCATAAGCTGTAGGCAAAACTCTGGCTATGGATAAGTACCTCATATAACCCCACTGCAAAAAATTTAAATACCCCTTTAACTCATGTTTTAAGTGAAGTTGATGACTCCAATGGTTTCCTTTTCAAGAGAAGACAGTAAGCTATGACCAAAGCAAGAGCACAAGCATAAGACATTGTTTGGTCCAGGGATGTGATGCGCCTGATGTATGTGTTGATGGCATGTAGGAGTGACAGGGGGAGGAGGAAAGGCTCGACTGAGGCCTTGAGTCTCTGGATCAGGAATTTCTCATTACAGATCTCCTTGAACTCCGCAGACTGTTGTCGGGGCTCGGGGCAGTAAATCACATGGAGACTGCGGCAGGTGTGGCCATGACCTCACCCTGGCCCTCCTGTACTATTTCTTCCTCTGCCTCCTTTTCTTTTAGGCCTGCCTAATACTGATGAAAACATGCCTTTTGTTGCACATTTAGGAAGAAAAAAAGAAACAGATTTAAATCCAAAAATATACAGTAAATTCACTTAAAAACAAAATTAATTTGTCTACTTTATTAGTATTTGGTGGTAAAATGTGATTATATGATTCCACACAACTGAAGGACATACCAATTTTGAACCATTCCTGCTTCAGTCAAAATGTTGAAGAAAAGTGTCCTGTAGTGTGTTTAATCTTGCTGCTAGCAGGTACTTCAGCAGACATATGGATGGCCGTCTATCTTGCCATCACAGCAGCTGAGCAGATTAGATGCTCCCACACCTCGCAAGACCACATAATTCATTCCACAGAAAACCATTGTCACTCAACTCACTCAATCATGCCCTCGCTTCTTCCTCTGTGTCTCTTTCTCCCTCACACACATGCTTGCACTGCGCCCACTCACCCAAACGCTGATCATTAAACTTGAAGGAACTCAAGGGCAACGCTTTATTTCCTTTCCAAAAGGAGAAGTAGAAAATTCTAATTAAATTTTGCAAGGGAAAAAAATGAAACAAAGAGCGTACTGCGAAAACACACAGTAACTGAAGGTCATGGGCGTACTGGCATTTCTCAAACTGAAGCAGAATTTATTTCTGAACACTGAATACCAACAAAATTATCATTTGTGCTCATGTACCTATACTTTCTAGGGTGTTAAAGGTCAATTCCCATATAAAGTCAGCACAGCAAGAAAGAACTTAAAGAGTAAAACCATGACAAAATGAAGTCAGACATAATTTATATTGGTATAAACCATTTGTTTGTGGGAGGTAAATGTCTAAATGCATGTGGGAGAGAATCAAACATGCCTAGTGAAAGTACATCTGTGCACATATGCACTCCACCACATTTGCAGTGGTTCTAAGGCGTGTGCTAGTGTGCTGGCATGGAAGAAGTTAGGCGTCAGTTTTCCCTCACCATCTGTGACCTCCAGTTGAGCCTTGGCGAGGATACTGCCTGCAACGGTCAGCGCCTGGCAGATATAGTAACCAGCATCTGCCCGCTGCACAGATGAGATGGTGAGGTCTCCGCTGGGTGACACCGAGAAGCGACTGTTGGGCTGCTGGGGTTGGTTGGGAAAGAGCAAATTCTGCAGGAAGAGGAACAAACAGCCAATTAGTGAGAACATGGAACCGGTACAACCTGGAAAAGTTACAAAACAGTCACACACAGCACCACCACCAAACTCACACACACACACGCAGACAGATCACAGCTACAGTATGAACATTTTCATCTATCACTTGGTTAACCAAGCTCACAAACTGCCCAGCATGTATACAGCTTGATGACTTGGTTTCATACTTATTCTTGAGCCAAGCCAGAGACTCCACTGTGTTATGAAGGCGACTTTTGCTCTTGTTGGCTTCATGACTACTTTCCTTTCTGCTTCAGTTCCACAGCAGTTCTGAGCTGCTCTTTAACACACAGAGACCATCTGAGTTGAACTTACACAGAATACAATACAACCCCAATTCCAAAAAAGTTGAATGCAGTGATTTGGAAAAAAAAATCAACCTATATTTAATTAATTGAATACAGTACAAAGGCAATACATTTAATGTTCAATCTGCTTAACTTTGTTGTTTTGAATTTGATGCGTGCCACGCTCCAAAAAAGTTGGGACAGGGGCATGTTTATCATAGCGGTACATCATCTTTTCTTTAAATTATGAAAAAAAAAAAGAAAAAAGAAATAAAATAATATGAGCAGGGATATTTCTGACAACAATGTCATCTGGATAGCAGCATATGTTGCTCCAAAACTTGATTGTACCTCAGCATTAACGGGGCCTTCACAGATATGACATTTACCCCTTGCCATGGACACTAACACACCCCCATACCATCGTAGATGCTGGCTTTTGAAATTAGTGCTGGTAACAATCTGGATGGTTCTCTTCCTCTTTAGCCCAGAGATTTAATGAAGACTGGGGATGAAATCCCTAAATTCCCCGCAGTTTTGTCTCAAATGTTCTTAAACTGTTTGTCCAGACAGTTGTCCACAAAGTGGTGAACCTCAACCCATCCACGCTTTTGAACGACTCTCTCAACTCTCAGCCTCTTGAGGATGCCCATTTAATACCAAAATATGATAATGTCACCTGTTACCAATTAACTTGTTAACCTTGTGAATGTTCAAAACAGGTGTTTTTGAGCATTCCACAATTCTCGCAGTCTTTTGTTGCCTCTGTCCCATTTTTTTGACACATGCAGCAGGTATCAAATTCAGATTGTATTTTTACAAAAACAAAACAAAACAAAACAAAGTTTATCAGTTTGGACATTAAATATCCTCTCTTTGCACGGTATTTAACTGAATACAAGTAGAAAATGACTTGCAAATCACTGCATTCTGTTTTTATTTCTGTTTTACACAACATCCCAACTTTCTTTGAATTAGGGTTGTAGAATAGAAGAGGGTATAATCAATCCCACATATTCCAGAGTAATTACACACGATCAGTGCCTGACCATGCTGACAAAACACCATCTCTTCTATTCATCAAGTCTATCCCAGCTCTTTTTGCATCCCTTTTTTCTTATGATCCCCAAAGGTAACCAGTAAATACATTAGCTGGATTTAATTACACCTAATCACTTAAATGCGACAAATTATGTTGTTTTTTTAAATTAGGCTCTACGGATGTGCGGAACATGAGAGATGTACACTCCATTATCCTCAAGTGTGAGAAAAGAGGCCTTTCTGTCATTTAATTACTGAATTAGCTTTGATTTGTTCTCCCAACAAATACCTTCATACCTTTTGTATGTCAGCGTGGGTGAGGTAGAAAAAGCATCGATAAACACAAGGGCAGAGATGAGTGCAGAGATGGCAAGGACGTGCAACTGCTTGTACAAAAGTGTTTGTAATGCATTCATCTAAAGGCTCGTCTTTAATGACAACGTGAGACACACGCCGGATATAAAGGTGCTCAAAGTTCACAAATTACTCAGTGTTACTGAGTCATGGCGTTAGGTCACACACTGGTGAGGGGTAAAGTGGGTGAGTACTACACCAAATGTTTGTGTGAACATGTACAGTAAGCATGTGTCTCACTCTTTTCAGCAGAACTTTGCTGTAATTGTTGGCCTGCAGGCTATATGTGTGTATCTGTGTGTGTTTGAACCTTAGCCAGAGCTGAATCATATCTCTGGCTCATCTACAAGCCCCAACAGGCTCCTAATTGGCACTGTTGTTGAGCGTTGTGAGGACACCCAGGTATTTGAATGGGTTATCTGCTTGAGTGAGGGATAGGATCGTTCTTATCAGTGCAGGGTCACGGGAAACCGATTAGCACTTTGCCAGGCACACTGTCGTTTGGCGGCTCCTGAGAACAAAGGTGTATCTGTGTCTGTAGTAAAGATGCTGATGACAGATAGTGTAGTTTCAAGTGCTGTGTGTCTGTGTGTCTGTGTGTGTGTGTGTGTGTATCTGGAGGGCAGGAGGATCATAAGTACTCTGCAATTGTGCATACAGCCAAGGGAACCCAAACAAAGTGTTTTTAACACTCAAAGCACAGTAGACAATAAAAGCTGACAACTGAGAAAGCAGTGTAGTTTCACATGCAAGAAATAATGTTAAAAAGATACAACTGTTTTGGTAACACTTACTATGACACCCATGTCTATAATGCATTATAATGGATTATAAACACACTTATAATGTGTTATAGTGTGCTCATAGCAATGTATAATCATAGTTACAAGCACTAAATAATAAATATTCATAAAGCTTTATAACAATGATCATGACACATTATAAAGCTTTACAGTGTATGATGATACTTCACAATTGCTGCTCACTAACTGACATTCTTTTACAAGAATATAAGAAGAAGAATGTAATATATTTTAACCATTTTATAAGAATTCTTTTTTACAGATTACAGATTTACAGATTTTTTTAAATAATAGATTCTGATGGCCAATCATAGCCCTCTAAGGTCTGCCTACACTACCCTGTCAGGGTTTATTTTACAGTAATGACCTACTCACTGTAGGTTATCCCTTACATAATCACTCTTACAATGACAATGAGGAAACATTACAATATACTGTATGTCCATCATTAAGTTGTCCATCATCAAAATGAGTATTCAATTTCTGTCATTTCTGAACCTTACATAAATTACTGTGTTCTTCTAACAAAGATTTATTCTTTTCACTTAACTTTAAAGAACCAATGCTCAATGGCCACTTAAAGCACACAATGCAATGACCACTTAGCGCAAATTATAATCACATTATAATGTATCATAACACTGCATTGTAAAATGGTTTTAATACATTACTGCAATGAGAATTATAATACAGTATAATCCTTGCCAAAAACATGTCAGAGAATGACCAGTAATTATTATGTGAATGAACTTATACTTATACCTATAATTAATAGGTCTTAATAAAATGCTTTATAATGTTTTGTGATTAATGTTGCAAAGCATTATGAATATGTATGAGTGCTTGTTGCTATAATTAGACATTGTTATAATCATAGTATTACACAAGTATGTTTATAATAAAGGGATAATGCACAGTGAACAGGTCATTACTGCAAAATAAACCCTGAGAGGGTGATGCAGGACTTGAATCAACCTGAAGGAGTTTATTTTACAATAATGATCTGCTCACTGTACACTTATTACACTGCTACTTAGAAATCAATGATTTGACACAAAATGTTCATTAAGAAGTTGACTATTCAGAAATAACAAACCTTAGAATGCAGTAACTGACCAATCAGAATCGAGTATCCAACAAAGTTATATAAAAATCATTATAATGCGTTATAGACTTGGAAATCAGACAGTGTTAACGACGTTTTCTCTACAATAGATTCTGTGGGATTGTTTGCTCTTACCTGACTTCCCTCCTTCTGCCAGAAGACAGCGGGCTGAGGGTTTCCTTTGGTTTCACATGGAAAGGTGGCGGTGCGGCCTTGAGCCACAATCTGGTCCCTTGGGCGGATGACAAACTGGGGCGCAGCTGAAGTCAAAGGGCAAAAACACCAGTGTTAGTAGAGCAGTGGCACATAGTGAGGCCAAACATCAGAGCTGGAGATTATCAGGGCTTTGAGGATTTCAAGCAAAAACAGGCAATATACCACACGATCAAATCCAAATGGGAGTGCCGTACAGAGCTTCCATGCAGCGTTATATCCGTCTTTCACCTTCTAATGGCTCTGAACAGAGGTAGAACACCAATGACTATCATTGCCATGGTAACCAGGTTGGCCATTCATCCAGGTGAGGCTGAGGCTGAATGAATGACAGTCACATTGGCATTCATACGGGGAAGCGCCTTGGTCACAATGGCATTTAAATCTGAGACAACACAAAGGCACACCCATGCCCTGAAAACATCCAAAACTATGAAGAGGTATAGACATTTAAGGGTTAATGTCTGACTTTCCATATGTGAGATTTAGTCCACATCAGACATCTCATATACAAGTCATGATCGGAAGTAGCTCAGTACTTCTGATCAAAGTTGTATCAAAAGGGAGTGAGAGGCAGAAAAGGCTATTTCTCTGTTTACCACACTTCAAGCTAACACCTCTCCATCAAAGAGAGGAGAGGCTTGAAAAGCTATCAAACTTTGAAATCGTAGTGTGAAGCTTTCGCAGTCAATATTCACAACTCTATCAGGAGCCAGACCAGTTGTCACACACTTGCAGTCGGGATAGAGTGAGACATTTCTGACTGACAACTTGACAGATGCAGTTCAATAATAAAGGGAGAGGGGCTCAGAGATTAGACACAAGTTGTTTTGGCGTGCACTGTCGCCTCTCTTCACTACATGACCATTTCCATGATGGTAGGTTAGGGAGGCAGGATTTCTCACCAGCTTTCCTTCACATCTCCACATGCTTAAGCAACTTTAGGATGATGAATCCAGTGCATAGCTGAGATAAAGAAATATAGTGTGTCTCCTTGCAGACAAACCATATTAACTTACACCAACAGATATTTAGGTTTTGGCCCTAAATGATCAAAAACTATAATGTCCTGCATATGGATGACAATCCAGCAGAAAAGTCGAGACATTTTCAACCTTCACAGTGCAACTGCAGATAATTACCACAGCTGCAAAACTAGATCTCTGAAAATGTCCGAACTTTAACCTGACATAATTTACTGCTCGACCCAAGACCTCTACTTGTTTATTTTACGACTGTCACTGGGGGGGGTCTAAGACCCTTGTTGACCAGTGCCATGTTTGCCAAGATAAGACATGTTCCTTGGAGGAGGAAACATGTTTCTTGCCGAGATAATGAAAGTCAACAAATTAAAGACTCCCTGCTATAATCTTAAGTAAGTGCAGACAATGGGTAGTGTTGGCCATTCTCCTTAGAAAAACAAAATGAAAAAATGAGAATTCTCTACAGATGATTATAAATTTCTATAACAAAATCTATCTGAATTGTTGCAATTCAACATCTTGCGCCCTTTGTATTTCTTTTGATTTCTTTCTAAGTCCTTTCACTGACAAGCCAGCTGGTTCCAGTAAGGCCAAACTCTTCCCATTTGGCTGGTTTCTCCATGTAATCCCTTTTTGGGGGGTGTGTATTTGTCAAAGATACACACAGTTGGGAATGGTACAGATGGCTTCAGATTTACTGCCTTCCCGTTTGGCCTTCTGCAGCTTGGATATCTTGTGGCTCTCACAATGCTGGGCCTGATACAGAGCTCCTAAATCATGCTCTGGCAAGGACTCAGTTCCCTCCCTCCACTTCCTCTGCTCTGCTCCATCCCACATACTGCATTACTAACTACTCACTAAAAATATGGTTTAACACCTTACACAGACTGGTCCCCATCTCTGCAGCGGCTGACCTTGTCCTTTCTCACACTCTGTTCCTCAGTGTTTCCTTCTTTCCTGTTCTCATAGGCTCTTGGTCTACAAAAACTCACTTTTATTAGAGAAGTGTTTCCCCAACTCATTTCTGTATTTAAAAAGAATTAAGTTATGTGAATGCCTTTGTGGTTTATAACTGGCGTCCTGCTCCTTTTTCTGCTCTGTGCTCAATGGCAGCTGTGCAAGCTTGGTCACCTTTCTTCTTTCCTGAACTTGTGTATGTGATGTGCTTGGGTTGTCTATGTTGAACAGAAACACAAATTGTGAAGGTGGTTAAAAGATGTTGCTGTATAAGCAAAATATATAGCCAAATGTTAGCTACCTAGCTAGCCCGGGGGTCAGCAACCTGTGGCACCGGAGCTTCTGTTGCCTCTCTCCACTGGCTCCCAGTGGCTTTCACAAAAAGTTTCTTACAATTTAATTTTCATGCATAATTGTTGTAGGCCATACATTCTCCACCTGTGAAAATGTGTAGTCTATGCACCAAATAAAAAAAGAATGTGCATTATAGCCTAAGTCTACGTCTATGCCTTTATGCTAGCTAAGGACACTACATCCAAAAAAAAGAAGACTCAGAAGAAAACAGATAGTTAGCTAGCATCTTGCTAACATTAGCTAACCTAAAATAACACTATATGTTGCTTTTACAGGAAAAGGAGAGAAAAAAAAGTTGATCGAGGTATCCAGTTCTCTCAACTGTTAATGTAGCACAGAGAAAAAAGGGTTGTTTTTTTTTATTGTATGGATGATTGTTTGCAGCAAGACATCAAAAACAAATCTAGTTGTTCAGTCAGATTTAATCAAACTAAATAAAAGAAAGAAATTTGTTTGTGAATCATCTTTATTGTAGCCAACAACTTGGTATCAGTGGAGGCTTTTTAGTAACTGAGATGCCCTAATTAAATAAAACGGTTCCTATTGCACTTGACTGTTTGACCCACTGAAAACAGGTCAAAACATAATTTTTACTTAACTCAAATTAAAACTCAAAATGTACTCGAGTTAAAACTCAAAAACACAATTTTAATTTGAGTAATGTGTCTATCATCCCGTTATACCCGTGGCGCTACTTTTTAAAAAGTAAAAGGGAAAAGGAATGAAACACTTCTGGGGAATGTGAGGGGGATGGTCCGAAAAGGGGAGAGGGAGGCCCACAGAGAAAAATAGATCAAAAACTCAGACAAATCAAGAGGAAGTCAGTGTGTGACAGTTTCACAGCTTGGCTCTGGGCTATCTCACACTGGCCCTGTTTGATTCAGAGACCCTTAATGACATGTGAGAGGCTGCTTCCTGTCCCCTCCTAAGGAAACACATGATCAGGTGTCCATATTTAATTCATGACAAGTCACATCTGCCTGGTTTGGAGAGGGCTCAGCATAAAACAGCAGTCAGGGTGAAGAGAACAAATGGACAGAGAGGCATACATGCATTCAGTAGACTCAGGCAGGCACACAAACTAAGAAGCCTCCTTTAAAATCCCACATTCAATCATATTTTATTCACAAGTCGACGGCAATTACTGTCTCTTCCCACAGGCAGAGTGAATGTGTAATTTCCTCCATCTTCTTGAAAGCTGACAGTTTGACAATCATAGAACAGCCACTGCTGTTTTGGCAACCAAGTCCTGCCATTGAGGCAGTGTCTGGGTTTTTCTGCCAGTCAAGCCCGTCGCAGCACACACTTCTGCCGTTATTTTCCTCTGCCTTCTTTGTCCCAGTGCATGCTTCTTGTGCCTGCATTCCTCCTGTTTCTGCTCTTAAAACACCACCTTTGTCTCAAGATGCCCATTTTCACTCACTCCCTATAA
This sequence comes from Lutjanus campechanus, assembly GCA_027495735.1. Lineage (NCBI taxonomy): Eukaryota > Metazoa > Chordata > Actinopteri > Lutjaniformes > Lutjanidae > Lutjanus > Lutjanus campechanus. Next base: position 28,414 of record JAJHUR010090297.1, on the reverse strand, counting down.
CAATTCAACATCTTAAGTGTATCATAGTTGGCTGTGCCCTGACCTTTTCCCAATCTACAGGGAAATAAAATGAGATTCCCGGCTCTGTGTCGTGGGGCTCAGAAGGAAAGAAGCTCGTCCAAAACAAACAGATCTCAGCTTTGTGTTCCAGAAATCCACAGATGGCCTCAAGACTTGCAAGTTAAACATGTCCTGGACCATATGAGATGACAATGTCTGAGACTATCAGACTGCCAGCCCATTCACTCCTTGTAAAGGACAGCGTCTACCAATCTACAGAACCTCCAGTTAAGAGCTACACTGGGAACAGAAATGTTATTACTATACTGGGATGCACCAACAATTAGCTGATTAAATCATGGTCCAACTTTAAATTGTTACACAAAACTTTTAAACTGAATAAAAATTAAGAAAGATTCAATTTAAACCTCTCAATTTAAACTCAGTTTATTTTTAAAATGGTTGACTTTTTGAGATGTTGCGTTTTAAGATGTGTGCCATCTTTTTTCACTTTAACGGTGCTGTCTGTTTTTAAAAAAATATTATTATTTATTATTTGATCATGCTGCTACAACTGCTACAACAAGTTTTTCTCAAAGAAGGAGAAATTACTGCTTTCTGCCAGGCCACCAAGAGCAGGCTAAGGAGGCTAACTAACTTTTTAGCTAGCTAGCAAACAATGTAACATTTGTTAACTTCTTGGCTAGCTAGAAAACTATGTAATATTTTGTTAACTTTTTAGCTAACAAGCAAACGATGTAACATCTTCTTAACTTTTTAGCTACAGTGTAAAGTTTTGTTAGGGAACACAAATTTCCTTAACAGAGTAACACAAAGCTGGTTTTCCATCCACTTACTATGCTACTATACTATACTTACTATGTCCCGACACCATTCAAATACATTTTTTAATGTATTTATTTATTTTCCATTCCATTCCAATTCCATTTCCATTTCCATAAATAAACTTGGATTTACTAAATGGAAATTAGTTTTTAATTGTACAACAAAGCTCTCTAATTTTTAAATCTGGATTTACTCATTTTAAACCAAGTTTTTTTTTCAGAACTTAACTTAAATTCATCTTTGTTGGTGCAACCCAGCCTTGAGGTCTTGAAACCTACACCAGTTCCATCAGCTGCCAGGTTAATTCAAGTCTGAGTGATAAAGATACAAACCTGCAAAAAAGAAGTTCACTAAATATTCTTTTGGAGCAACTTACATTACAAAGTTATAGATTGATTACTGCCACATTACTTATTAGTATTTGAACTACATTCTATATAATTAATTTAGTTCAAAACACATAGATACTGATAAAAGTGTTAGCTGTATGAAAGTGTTCCTTTGGTGTTTTGTCTCTGAATTCTGTAAAGTTGCTACAAATAAGACAACTGCAGCTGGCTGCATTGATTAGGCTGTGTACGTCTCAAATTCAATTAAGAGGCAGACCTGGTGTAAAAGGCTGTTAGTGTTTTCCATGTTAGTGATCCAGGTGGAGCTGTAAAATCTACACCGGCTGCATACCTATTTACAAACAATAATTCTGAGGGTACACAATGTGATGTAACACCTGTGTTAGTCAAATACAGTAATGTTAAAGCAATGGTAATTGATTGTCAAGCAGTCAAATGCAATAGTGTGTATGGAGAGGGCATGCAGGATGGAATCAAATCAGAAGGATGGGTACTTACCGACAGGGCGAGCTGGAGACACAACAATGGAGGAGTGGATACACATAAGTGACAAATTAAGACACGGACACACAAACATATAAAAACAAGAGGAGAGGAACAGAACAAACATAATAAAATAAGACAAAAAGAAATCAAAGTCAGAATGAATGACATGTTGTGTTGGGGCCAACATATTTCTGGCACAGGGTAAGCACGGCAGAGAGGATCCAGTAGCTTTTGTCCTCTGGACAGATTTATTGATAAGCTCCAAGCCTCTATTTCACACCTGAATGATAAAGGCAGGCTGGTATGAGCGCCCCCTGGTGGTCAAAAATCTTTATTTGCATTCAAACACATGCAGCGGCAGAGACAAACATACTACTGGACCTTCACTGTCTGCATTAATGAAATCTACAATTCTATGTGCTGATGAGCAGAGCAGAAAGAAGAGAGGAGGAGGTAGGTAGAGAGCATTTCAAAGACTGAGTGAAGACAACATGTGGAGAACCCCACACTCCATCCAGAAGAGTTGGTGCAGGTAGTCGTTCCCCAGTGTTTCCTCTGTGTTGCATCCTCACCGTCAAGTGTAACACTAAGATGCTACTTCCACAAAAGGGTAAAAACAACCCAGACCTTATTTTACCTCCCTCTGGCCCCCTGTGTCGCTCTGAAGCGCTCCACAGGGACCTTAAACACTTGGGTTTAATGGGAAGAAGAGTGGTGAAAAGAGGGAAAATTATGGTTAGAATGTTTTTATTAACCTTGTAAACCCCAGGTGTGGGACTGGCGGTGTGCACCAGTAATCTGTGAAATGGCTTTGCTGACTGGGTGGTTACAGCATGGAGGGTAGCATGGCTAGCAGACTACCATGACAAGGGGGAAGGGTGGGCGGGTGAGTGTGTCGACGCCGCACTTGGAAATGTAAATAATTAAAGAGATTCATAGACTGTCTACATCTCTCTTTGCTGTGGGAGTCAGCATTCTGGGTTTCCATTTGTGTAAAGGGGACCCTGCGGAGTAAACTGCCAATCTAAACCTCATTTTGGTGTACAAGTACAATAACCTCAGTGGGCCATGACGTCTCTAAGTGTTGTTTTGTGCTAGCTAATGTGAAAAAAAATAACAAAGGTAGAAGGTGTTTCTTACCTCTGACTGTGAGAGTGGCGGAGGCCTCCAGCTTGCCCACGCGGTTTTCTGCCACACAGGTGAATGTGCCCTCATCATTTACGGAGGCCTTCTTCACTCTCAGCACATAGTCGTCCTTGTCATACTTGATCTCGTACCTGTCAACAAAGACGTAATATCATGAGATTGAAGTCGCCTGTTCAGCATTAAAATGCAAACATTATAAATTCATATAAAACATTAACCCTGTGACAAATACGACACACTTCAGAATTTCACCCATGCCAGTCGAGCTGCCTGACAGTAGCTGTGGAAAGTGTATTTCCTTTTGGAGAGGTACAAAGAAGCACATTCTGACAAATGGAGATGGCAAGGAAGAGGATCAATTATTCAACAATGACACACAGTACACAGAGAGGTGTGCATTCAGTCGGAACCCTCAAAACTCCTTCAATATTCATGAGATGTTTCTCTCTGTGTGTAGATACGTTTAAACTAACTTCAGAGCTTTGTGTGTGTGTGTGTGTGTGTGTGCGCACATGCATGAATGTACAGTTGCAATCAATCTACTGTATACAGAGCTACATGTTCCTATTGTAAAGCAACTGACTGAATCAATACTGCAGCTACAATAAGCCATAGTTGGCCCTAGTTTCAGTTCCACTGCAGCAGTCAAATGTTTGTGTTTATGAGTGTTTGCAGATGGTCCTATGTGTGCTTAGACCTGTATGAATTGTATGGCGGGTTGACAGGGGAATGATGCTGGTCTGGTTTGTTGTTCCAGCCTTTAATTGAAGGGGGTGCCGGCCTGGCTGGCAGTGTGTATGTAGTGAGCTGGTGGGGGTGGTGGGGCTGTGTGATGGTGGTCTGTCAGCCTGACAACCTTCTGCTGTCCACAGTCTGTCACTCACAGACACTGAGAACAGAGTTGAGATGAGCGGATAAAGGGCCACTCTGTTCGAGCCTGACATTGTGTTTGCCTCTTTAAAGTCCCTGCGCATAATTTCTATGTGATTATAGAATATTTTAAATAAAAGGGTTTCCAAACTTTTTCAGCTAAAAACCTAAAAGATAAATATAATGTGTCAAGGGGACCAAAACCTACATAAAACATCATGAGTTGCTGTAACATCTAGATTTGTTTAGTTAGTTTAGTTTGTTTTGTTTAGTTCTAGTAGTTTATAGTACAAACAAAGTACTTCTTACACAAAACTGCTCGCAATAAGGTCTGTGGGTTATCTTGAGTAAGCAGGTCATGATTTCCCGGAAAGAAATAGCAGTGCCGAGTGCTGTTGAGTGCTATTATGTTCAAGAGAAGGCAGACATCTCAATGGTCAATATCACCAAAATTCAGCAACTCACAACAAAACAATCTAGATGGATAAATAACACTACAGGTTAAGAGAGTGGTCACTTTTGGGTTGGATTGTCCCCTTAAGTTCCTCACCACTTTATAGCAAACTTGCACTGTCCACTTAAACTGTTGAGTTTGTATTAGTAGTTTGATGCAGTAACTTTAATAGGGCAAACAGAAGCGGATCACAATGAGACTCCGTACTAAACGCATAGTGTTACTTTTTGTTAGTGTTTGTAATGTGTCCGTTCAGAACATGGTGGTTAGTGAGGCTTCATTTATTGAAGAAGAAGAAATGTGGTATGCATTTTACAACCCAATAAAAATGGGTCTGTGACCTTTTTTGGGTCCCAGTCCTACGTTTTGGAAACACTGTTTTACATTATTAGTTTGTATACAAATGAGACAATCAAGGTGAAATCGGTGCACTCTATGTGCTGCTTTCTGCCTGTATATCTGTGAACTTCAGTCTGCCACAGTATCTTTTTTGAGACTTCCACTTGGAGACCCTAATGTCAGAATGTTTCAAACCCACACAGGGGCTTTAAAGGACAAGGCTGACTTTATATTATCCTTTTATTATAGCTCATGCCTCTGTTCCATAAAACTCCAAACTTGTAGTCCAACAACTATTAAAAACACATAAAAGAACCAAGAGCAGTGATGTCTGCCCAACACTGAGCTAACCCTCCAGAGATTAAAAATGCAGTCAGAGTTGTTTTAGAACAAACTACCCAGGCCATGTTCACTGTAATGAAGAAATATGCCACCCAGTGCAAGAGCATGACTCTTTTATGTGTTTTTAATAGCTTTTGGATGACAATAGAGCTCTATGACACAGAGGAATAAGCTATATTAGACTTTGCCTACACAGACGATACTTGTTAGAGGGATACATTAGGGATATTGTTAGTAGTTAAGACACAATAGTACAAAATATGAAGGTGGATAACGGTTTATTCTGGGAAATGCATTGGACAATTAGATATGGCAACAAAATATGGCTTATAGCAATAGTTTCTGATGTGACTTCAGAGTAACAGTAAGCCTCACAGTGGGAGAGACCCCTCTGCTCGACCATCAGGTGTACTTATGGCTGCTTGCCACTGGCAGCTGCAAAACTAATCTGTCCTGTCTATCCATGTCTTATTTTTTTTTTCACCTGCTGTTATGACATTTCCTGAGCAAGCATTCAAAGGCAGCTTTATTGAAGCACATTCCTCAACTTTGACTGCCAGTTCCTCCTCTCCACACAGGTACTTAAGAAGCCATAATGATTATTTGACTGAGTCATGACTGAATGCTTTGTTCTAGTGAGAGGGGATGTACAGTTCAGGTAATGGTCGGGGATGTGAATAAAGCATTTATTGTTGAAACCGAGTGAGAGGCATCCAAAGGAATGAGACAGCACCTTTTGGGACAAGCCTGTTGTCAGATGAAAAATAAACAAGCTAATAGAGAGAGATTCTTCCCATACGCTGCCCTCCGGCTATGATGGGCACCTCAACGTGAACTCCTTGTAAGAAGAAGTGGAGATGAACAAAAGAGTGGCAGGGACAAGTCAGGGCTTAGGGAAAACATCATGACTCCCTAACAAACTATGATGAAAACAAGAACATATCTCCCTGTAGTCTCAATCAACTGACAATAACCAACCCAGTGTCAACATAGCTGATATTTTATTTAAGAAGTTGGTTGCTGCACCCCCATTTCTGCTACATTTTTCTGATTTATTCCATCATCGCGTTGATTAAAATATGTATACAGTCCAGCGTAGCTTTCCTGGTTTTTCACTCCAGTCTCAAGGGTTCCATTTTTCATTAGATACATAAGTAGCACACAAATTATCTACAGAGGTATTCAGATTCTTTACATTATTATTATTGTGAAAGACTGAAAGTTTACAACCATGATAGCAGAGGGTTTACTGTACATGCTTTGAATTAAATGCTAACATTAGCATGCTACAACAGCTGACAATATCAGTGTAAATTAAGGTGTTATAAGTTTTGCCATGTTCACTGTTAGCTTAGCGTTTTAGTATGTTGCTAATTAGCACGAAATGCTAAAGTATTCAGTATTAAAGCTAGCTAGCAAAATTTACTTAAATGTTAGTAATTGAGCAGACTATTACAAAACATTACAGTAACCCACCAAGTAGGTTTTTCAACATTTTTCAACAGCACAGTGCAGATTAGATTTTGCTTTTTTATGTTGTATTAAATGTGGGATAAGTAATTCTGGAGACGCTCAGGTAGTCAAATACTGACGCTTTCGGTTGGGTTGATTGTTGAGTGTTATTATTTTGTTGAGCTGCTCGGTCCAAGCCACCAACCCCAAGCACTGGTATTTGACGACTTGGGAATGAAACACAACAATCAGCTATCTTTTTCCAGAATTGCTTACTCAACTTTTAAGCTACAGATATTGTGATCACTCATAAAACCACAGTTTGAGCGCCCGTACAGGTTCCCACAGCCTGACATCTGAGTGGCCGAGCCCTTGCCATGTGTATAACCCACGTATGCACCTACTAGACAACATGCTTATTGTTCTCGGTCCCGTCTCCATCAATCTCTCAAAACAGAACCTCGGGCTGGTCCATGACTTATTAGTGGGAAACATGAGCCCAATCAATCTGTAATCAACTTCCTATATGAAATCAGCCCAGATGACAAGATGAGTGGAAATATTCAGGGATAAGAGGTAGTTGTGGCCACACACACATGTAAGTACACACAGAAAAGGAACAGTAGCTCTTTATTGAGACTGGATTGGGGTAGAGCTCTGTTCTCTATTAGAGGAGGAATGTAATTGCACATGTAGAAGTGCTGTGGAAAGGATAGGAGAGCCAAGCTCACCCCACTGGACCCTCCCTCCTTTTCAGCTAGAAAAGGCACACTCCACACGCACACACAGACACACACTCACACTGAGAACAAAGTATACAATCATCCAACACATATCCACACATGTGCAGAGTCATTCGTTCGTGCGGGGAGATGAGGAGTGATGGGAATGTAAGCAAATGCCAAGACAAAGCAGCATTTTTCTGGGTTGTCAACTTGATGTGTTTGCTGCGCGGAGAAGGCTATGCAAAGATGAAAACTTTATTGGACACACTTTAAAAGCATTACATCTCAGAATCCTCTGTATCATCTCAGAGGATTTGCCTTTAAACTGTCTGTCAGGAATACACTCACCCGTGTTCCACCCTCAGACTTGTGCCAATTCGCTCACATTAAGAGAATCTTATCTCTCGGTTGTATGGCCGACTGAATGTGTGTACAGTTATCCACAAAATGACTCAACCTGAGAGGATCTTATCTGTCTCGCCTCTGTGTGTACATATGAATGGGGCCGGTGGTAGGCAGAAGGGTTGTGTGCCAACTCTGAGCACATGAGTCAGACTCAAGATACACCAGAGGGCTAATTCCAGCCTGCTCTCTGGCCTGACTGCTCTGACACAAAGTCCCCTCTCTGCTCCATTTCATTCTGACACTCTGATCCAGTTTCACACCATCTGACTGCTACTTTACCTCATCCTGATCAAAAGAGCTGGAGTCTACCTGTCCAGGCCTTGTCACCCATGAGAGGGAATCAATTAACCGCTATCACTTCTTATCTTCCTCCTGTACTGGGCCCTCAGCCAGGGCTCCTCTTCTTCTTGGAACCTTGCAGACCTTAGCAGGGTCAGGACTGCTTCCCATCAGTCCGACTGACATTCATCACCTTATCCCGCATTAATCAAAGATCAGTTTGGCAAGATTTCAACCCTTATGGTTAGCCTGGGGGTTTGTGGAAAGCAAATTGATCCTAAATTTGCCTTTAAAAGAGCTGCTTCTCCTCAGTGCCACAGAGATGGTGGCAGCAGCGCAGTCTTTACTTAGTGGAAGTGGTTTGGAGCAGATGCCATGGTTCTACTGGAAAACTGTTCCAGATAAAGAAAGAGAAACAGTTAAGTACAGCTCATTGACCAATGCTTGGAAGCCACTCTTACTCTTTCTCTATTTGCGTGCATGTGTCTATAAAGACTAAAGGATGCACAAACTAGGGCTGACACCTTCTGGTTGGGTGGCTGATATACTCTTTTTCAATGGTTGGACAGTGGCTGGTGCTACTTTCAGACACAGAAAAGTGCTTCTTCATCCATTATTTTCAGGGCGGTATGCAATCCTGATGTATTTTATCTTTGAGTGAAAGGCTGCTCATTGCAGGATTCGCTACATTGGCCCCAATCCTCAGAGGATGGGAGAGCTGAGTGGATAAAAAGTTTATTTTTAATGGCAACATGTGAGTGGATTTTACTCCGCTGGATGGCTTTATGAAAAAGAGGGCCAGTAAATTAATGGTTCAGGCTCAATGATGGATCAATAACATTACAAGCACTCTGTGACCTGACTTCAACCTCGAAAGTTGTGAGTCTTGCCGTGTTTTATGCTGTTTTAGTGTTTATTTTGTAGGTTGCCCCGCTGAACTTGACGTTAGCATGTTGCATGGCTAATGTGAAGCTTAAGTCTCATTTGAAGCAAACTAAGTAACAGGAGCAGTAGGTCAGATGCTGGTAACTGTTTTTCATGTTGTTTTTTGTGGAGGTTTATCCTGCAGCACTACCTTAGTTCAGCTAGTGTTAGCTCTGTTGCCACACAGAATTTCGATCTGTTCTACAGAGTTTTTCTCCCCATCGACCAAATGATTGGTTGAAGACTTGGTATATTTTCAACTGACCAGGATTTTCTTTAAATGACTACAGCCCTGGCACAAACATCAAACCAAACTGAAAGAGTCAGATATTATTCATGACCTGAGAAGCAATGATACATAATGAATGCACCGCAGCCTAATTAATGCAAAACCATATTTCCTATATTCTGAATTATAAACAGTGAATTACTATTTTATTCACTTCACTTTGTTGTTGACACAATCAGTGTCAATGAACCTTAAAGATAAAATATACTCCTGATCATCCCGCTGCTGTTCCTCTCACCAACCCCCTCATAAATACCAGATGTATCCACTTATATATCAGGGGAAGTAATGGAGACAGGAACCATAGCCTCCCGTATTTTCATTCTGCTGAGTTGCGGAGGTGAGAAATCACTGAAACTGGATGGTCAGCATAACACAGGCGCTCCTGTCACACTAGCTTTAACAGCTTTCTCAAATAGAATGACCCACACACCTCTATCATACACCAACCCACACCCGCGCACACACACACACATGCACGCACGCCACAGAGGGATTGAGTCAGAAAGAAAGGCTTTTCTGCTGAATGTTGCAGGGGCTGTGCTGTGGAGGTCAACGGGGACAGGGGGGCCTGAATACAGATGGACTGCAAGACCAAAGGGGCTCTGATAAGGCACAGGAGAGGGCACAGGGGTCCAGAGCAAATGAGGAAGGAGAGGGAAACCAAAGGAGGGGAAGACGTGGGCCACACACTGAGCTGGTAGGCAGAGGGAGATAACACACACTGTCCAAGTCTTTTCACTGGGATTCAGGCACTATGGCAGAAACTCTTCCATTTGGAGACACAAAGCTCTCTGAAGTGTGAGCTGCCATTGTGCGCTTTCCCTCAGATTCTGCAGAGATGCTTGACAGACGGATATTAATCTGATGCTGATATTAATCCAAATGAAGAAGACACTCTTACAAATGATGAATGGGCTTGTTTATGCATTTCCAAATGTGGAAGAAGTAAATTTAGTCACATTATGGATGGGCTTTGTAGATACTTATTGTACTACGCCTTAAATAAACTCTGAGTTTTTACCATTTTACAATAAGACTTCCTTTATAAATGATTTATAAATAATTTAGAATTAGGTTATTAATGAGAATGTATACACAAAAATTGTGTGGGTACAATTAACTTCAAGTGTTTATAACATATTAATAAATTAATTATAAACCATTTATAAATTATTTCTAGTCATATTGTGAAGTGGTACTGAGTTTCCATAGTATTTTCAGCAGCCACAATCCAGCTGCTTGATGACACATGCCACAGATTTTCCCTGGGGAAGATACTACTCTACCATCTGAATCTAATCTTATGTATATTGGCAAAAAGAATGAGCCCCGTTTGAACCAGATTTATTTCTCTAGGGGAGGTTGGGTGATTTTAATATTACATGTGCTGGTCAGTGATTTTAATCCTGCCTGGAGCTCATACATGTGATTTTTCTCTTCCTACCCTGGTAATAATTAAAGTCCCAACTAACTGCTGTTTTTTAAGCACACTTATTGGTCCCTTCATAATTTAAGTCCCTTCCTGTGAGAGACCTTTTATTTCAGGATTTCATTAGCTCAGCACACAGTTTAGAGTTCTGTGTGACAATGTAAGAGGTAGAACAGCCTTTTTTTCTGACCTGATAGCAACATAAAGTCCAACTTGGGAGCCCAGATGATGAAGAAAAAAAAAAGCCATTAAAAGAAAAAGAACCCGCAAGCTCAACAAATGGCCTGATCTAATTCCAGCTACAGGTAATTATTCTGTCTTGGCTGGTCCTTCTTCCTATAAGTAATTTTATGGGGTGGACTCCATGTATTTAACACTATCACCTCACAGACTCTCCTTACTGTAAATGTATAAAAGAGTTCAGAAAGAACAATTTGATAATCCTTATATTAATAAGAATATTAGGGCTGCAGCTAGCAATTATTTTCATCATGGATTAATCTGTCAATTATTTTCATGTAAAATTGATGAGTTTTTCGGTTTATAATATGCCAGAAAATGGTGAAAAATGTTGATCAGTGTTTCCCAAACCCCAAGATGACATGCTTTGATGTCTTGTTTTGTCTACAGCCCAAAGGTATTCTGTTTACTGTCATAGCAGACTAAAGAAATGAGAAAATATTAACCTTTAAGAAGCTGGAATCAGAGAATTATGACAATATTTCTTCTTTAAAAATTACTCAAGCTGAATAACTGATTTAATTTAATAGTCAACAGTATAAAAAAGATGAGATGTTTACATCATAAAGAACAAGATCTTGTAGTTTGGTGGTGTGTAAAATACAGCACAGAAGGATGGGATTGCCAGAACCCAGTGGGACTTAGTGAAATTTACTGTGGACAGCTACCTTCAAATAAGATTGAAGGTTAAATACTGAGGCACTGTGCTTTCCATAAGTCCATGCTTATTGGACCAAATGGATACATGACTTTAATACAACTAAACACAGTTTTTCTTTTATAACGTTTTTTGGCTGTAAACTAAGGAATAAATTATCTCCTTATTGTCATCTAAAGGAAATCAAGCAATTAGTGCTGTAAACAAGTGGTGTTTATTCCAGTCTGGCCTCACCTTTTTTCTCTCTTTTTTGTTTCTTTTGTATTGCTTCTTTGATGGTTTGGTGTTTACTTCACTTGGAACTTATCTTTTTTTTTATAGCTCTTGGTTACATATTTGCTAAAACATAGGAGAGTGAGGACGAGAAAGGTCTGTGTTTCAAAACAGAATGACTTCTGAAATTCTCTCAATAAAAAACTTTCACCGCAAAAAAATATTCCATGCAAATATTCTACCCAAAATATTCTACCCAAAGAAAATATCTTAATTCCTATCATAATGAATGCACCTGTAGTAATAATGCACCTGTTATTCCTTGACATTTTCAGCTATTTACTCTGACACGTGCCAGACTATAATTTGAAAGGCTTCACAGGAATCTGTCTTGGGATTTCTCATTATAATGTATACTGTAAAGTATGGATTGACCTATTTTATCATATTGCAATACCAGAGCTTGTTGGCAAGTGTTTCTAAAGTACATAAGCTTGTTTGCTGATTTTAATTTAGTTTTTACAAACAGTAAAGCACCCACACAGAGGTAAAAGAGCAGCACCATTGTCTTTGTCCTCTAATTGAAACCGTTCTTGTGCTGTCTCTATCTGCTCTTCTATCCCACTGAGACTGAAGCCAGTGCCATCCTGGCGTGCTTTATGTCTATGTGCCAGTGTGTGCAAGTGTTTGCCTGGGAGGCTGCCGGAGCCACTGAGCATATTAAAGACCTGTTTACTCAGCTGAGGCTCCATTTCCCTTCTTCCTAGTATAAAAAGTTACACCCGCGCACAAACACCCGCAGAAAGACAGTGGCATGCACAACGCGTGTAAAGGAACCAGCAAAGACAAGTTAAAACTATTTGATGGTAAAGAAGGAGCAGCCTCACTAAGTCGCTCTATTTCTACAGCTTATCATAATAATAAGGACAGTGTAACCTTTTCGGATCAAGAGCAAACAAAGACCCCTCCCTACTGAATATAGAAGTGCTTGATCTTTTATTCCTATAGTGAAGACCACCACTGATACCGCTACAGACGCCCACGGTGTAATGACACAATGGCTGCGCTACAGTAGCTGTTTTTATCCCTTCTTCTTCAGAGCACTTGCCAGTTATCAGACTAGAAACTATTCTTTCGTGGGATTTTAAACAATTCTTCTGTCAGTCAGAGAGAAGCCTTGTTTGATGTTTATTAAGTGAGGATAAGCAGCGTAGAAAGCAGGAACAGTTCGTCACTTAACAATATGAGGAGTCTTCTTTTTGGCACGCAACAAAGGCAGCGGAAAATGTCAGAATTAGAATATCTCAGTCTTCATGCTTGCTTTCTGCTTCAAAGCTAAACAGGAGAATTAAATATAGTGAGGGAAACAAAAGCTCTCTCAATGTAATTAGAAACACTGCAATATTTATTGCTTATTAATTTTGGCAATGTCTTTTTTCTTGTGTTCAGTTCCTTTTCCACATCCAAATAAGGCCGGACTTCAAAGGGACGATACAGTTAGCAAGGCACATGACACTCATCCTACTCCGTTATAAATCTGTTAATTAGTGTACAAAATGAACTCGTTTCCAGAGCCAACTCCCTATCAAAGACATGAGTGAAATACTTTTATGTGTTTGCTTTGGCACGGCGCTCGAGTCCCACTGCCCAGTGAACCAAATCCTTATCAGACACAAACAACCCGCCCACGCTCAGCTCTGCAGCTAGCCTTGAGAGATGTCAGGTCCACTGAGTGTATGTTTTATGAGGTGATCCAAGCAGTCTGCGACTGACTTTCTGGCTGGAGACAGAACGCTGGTCTCTTTGAAGTCCACTCCTGACCATGACACCGCTGTTGACTCTGAGTAGAGTGAGTCACAGTGAAGCAACAGGCCAACTCACATGAACCAATAAGAGCAGTATCACTACATCATTAGTGGCTTTTTACAGAAAGTGAGACAGACTAAAGCTGGCAATGGTGCTGCAGCATTTCTTGGTAAATTACAGTGCCCGCTTTGGCTTATATTTTTATCTATGGATGCCTTAGGAAAAAATGAGTTGCATAAAATCAATATAAGGATGTTGTAAGGGAAAACCTTTTGTGTTTGCCCTTAAATACTTACAGATATAAAATGTAACATTTCTGCTGTAAAATGTCTAAGAACGTTAGACATATTACATATTTTGTTGAGTTGTGTACGTACATTATCCCTAGCGTTTCCAAAAATGTTAAAATTAAGAAAAATCCGTAATTAATTAAAGGTAACGGTGTGTTGCTAGCTAGTTGCTAGTTGCCATAACTTCTTGGAAAACACGGGATATGTCTGATATGTCAGTTAGTGAGGAAGGAAGTTTACGGCTTAACATGAATAAAACTTTAATATTACCTCGTCCATGAGCATGTTTTCTGCCTGAGCCATGTCAGATAGATTTTCATCAGCTATGGTGGTTGTTTAAAAGTGAAGATAACTCCCACAATCCTGCACTACTTCACAATGTAATCAAACTATATCTGTTGTTATTGTTTTAATATAAACAGACCCTGAACAACAGAACTCACATGTTGTATGGTTACATGTTCCCTTATGCGTTGCTAGAAGGAAAGAAGTGACTATTCACCTCAGTTCATTTTAAGGGACACATAACTGTCCATTAAAAGTGAAATAATTTACATAACATAAGAAAATGGCTGAATTTATGGTGCTTGAAGAAGAGAAGTAGATACTAAGAGACATTTTTCATGTGAGTGATTGAACTTGTTAGAGAGTTTAGATTTGATGTCAGCATTAGCAACTTTGTAGCTCGCCATCCAAACGTTAACATAAATCTGTTGCTCTTTCATGTCTTGTCTTATCTTATCATAACATGAGCTATATTGTTTTATTGAAACTCAACAGTTTTTGTCAACTCCCGACTCCTAGCTTCTCACTTAGATTTTGTCAGTTGTTTATTACCAAGTCTTTTGCTTGCGTGAATTTGTTAAAGCTAGTTAAATTTTCTTTGGATTATGTGCTTGTAATTTCCATATTCTTTGCAGAGAACATTCTCATCTTCTGTCCACTTTGGCTATCTTTTTCTTTTTGTTTTCTCTTTGTTGTCCATTTTGAAAAAGCAAACTAACACTGACAATAATGCTGTCTAGTAACATCAAAGAATGATGTGATTAAAGCGCAACCATGGTAACTGAAGTATACATGCTGTATTATGACAGTAACCGCTGTAAAAGTCTTAGTCTAAACACTTAGGCAAGTAGACAAACAAAGAGACTTTATGCAACCTCCTAAATGAATCCCTCAGCTTTGGGAAATATTTTGCTAAAAGGACAAACTTTAATTTGAAACTTAAGGTTGTTTATGCATCAGGCACAGAATTTAATTCTTCCATCAGTTTCTGTTTTTGCAACAGTGAGTGAATGCATGTGTCAGCGTGGATACACAGACTGAACAGGGTTAAATGTCTGAGGGAGGGAGTGATTATCTTCCAGTTTTCTGAGGCGTCTGTGCCAAGATTTCACCTTAACAGCTGCACCTGTACACAGACACTTGAGAGCCACGTCAGCTGCTGTACTCTGTCTCTTCCTATCTCCTGTCATTCTATCTGTCTCTGTCTTTACCTGTCTGCTTTTCAATGTGCCAGATTTTTTCAGCTCTTCTAAATGTCTGCCTTTCAGCCTCCCTGCCCACTTACCTGTCACTCAGTTTTAATTGTCTGGCTCAATATCTGTTTGTCTTCATGCGGACCCTTTCCTTGACATGAGACACCGTCTGCCCCTGTTAGGCTGTGGGAGCTGTCCTCTGGGGCACCTGAGGGTTGAGTCATTTTATCCAGAATGTGTAATGTGCATTGTGTACGGCCTAATAGAGTCATTTAATGCCCTGTGGCAGCCAGGCCAGGTGAGAGCTGGCAGTGTGAGTTATCATTAGTTTGAAACAGTCACTCATGCTGACATCAATGCCTCTGCAGCTCCTTTGCATTAAGTGCAGCCTGTCACATCAGTGCTACACACACACATACTGGTATGCAAAATACACACACACACACACAATCAAAATTGGCTGCTCACATACTGCAACAAAGGAAGAGTGCACTGTTTGCTCCTGTGGGCCATTATGTTGTCACTGTCTTAGGAAACTTTTCTCCCTTGAAATAAATCCTTTCTCGTGATTATTTTTTGTAATATTCCTGTAGGTGTACATACCTCCCACGAGGGACATCAATGTCGTCTTTCCTCCAGCGTACATTTGGCTGAGGGTCTCCTTGTACCTGGCAGCGGAACTCCACCGTCTCCTCCTCCAGAACCACCTGGTTGATGGGCCTCCGGAGGAAGGTTGGTCGCTCTGCAGGAAGGGCAAAGAGGATAGAAATAGACATTTTTATGATGTAACTTGGCTATGTCTGTTTGGCTTCTTCCTACAGAATGACTTCCTCTGCCTATTCAATCTGTTTTCTCTTTTAAAATTCAGTTTCCCTCAGTCATTCTCTTCATTAGCCTCTCTGATTATCTGTGATCTCTTCTATGATCATTGTATTGACAAAGAAACATAGTAATGACACTAAAAAGCATGGAATTAAAATTGAACTGGGAAAACTTGCCCTAAGAGCATTTCAACTTTTGAGCTTGACATATAAGAGACATATCCCAACTTTGAGACCTACGGAACCAATCACAATGTTTGTGTTATGTACAAAGAACTTAATGGCAGCAACATGTTGAATGTTTTCCTTTTTCATGATGTTATTTCAAAGTGTATACATCTCGAAAATGCAAAATGCATGTTTTATGCTTTAAAAAATGTTAGGTTTGAGACCAAATGTACCTGTTGCTGTAAAATTATTACTTTCTCACAGTGATATGGAGCTGACACCATGTGACTAAAACAAATAATTTTGCTAAAACAAATAACTGCAACTGTAAGTTACTGAAACAAGTAATAATCACGCTATTTTATTTTATGTTTACTACCTGGATCAAATGTGCTCCTGTGACAAGACAACTGGCTCTAGCCTGGCCCCCCAAGTAAAACTAGTCTAGAACTGACACTGACGTAAATTATACACAGCAGAAACGTGAGATAGGTCAGACCTCTGTATTTAACTACATATCTTTAAACATCCCAGTTTAGGCTGGAAATTACAACAGAAATAAACAAGTTTACTAACTTGACATATCTCTGCAATTCAAATCAACTGCTGATTGCCCACCCAGAAGTGATTATTGTTTAGTACAACATCACAGTGACTCGCTCTATACAGTGACTGAGAATATACATGTATGAGACGCTCTGTCACATCACTGAAAAGAAACAAATGTTTTGGGAGGACTGGAGAAAAAAAAACTTACCAAACACTGTGACTTGTGCTGTCTCGCTGTCCCTCTCTCCGACCATGTTGGTACCCACACAGATGTACATGCCAGCATCGCTCTTTCTTGTGTTGGAGATCATTAGCTTCCCTCCTCGGATCTGAAGGGAAAAAAAAAAACTCCTTTTAATACACAGATAGAGTTTGATTTTTTTTCCACTGTCTCCCAATTACCCTCCTTTTCTCTTCCTAATGCACTGAAGTCACTCTTTGTTAAACCATTTTAATTCACAAGTGTGGCAACAAAGGAATGATCTCTCATGCTTTTTCAACATGACAACCACAACAAAATTCACAATAGATATCGAGTTGTAGTAGTTCTTCTAATTCAGATCAGGTATTAAAATGATGGTAGCAGTACTCACAGTGATCCTGTCATCCTTGTCGTCAATTCGCACTTTGTCTTTCTTCCAGTAGATGGTGGGTTCAGGATGGCCTCTGGGAGGAACACACTCCAGGATTGCCGGCTCTCCTGCTGCCACCACCACATCTGTAGGGTTTTGTCTGAAGTCATCTCGCAGCACTGAGGGGAAAAAAAAGGAGGA
Organism: Lutjanus campechanus; assembly: GCA_027495735.1. NCBI lineage: Eukaryota > Metazoa > Chordata > Actinopteri > Lutjaniformes > Lutjanidae > Lutjanus > Lutjanus campechanus. The sequence continues at coordinate 11,079 of JAJHUR010090297.1, read as the reverse complement.
AAGGGTTCAGGAAGAGTAAATATTGTGTAGCATACTGTTGAATCTAAACGCCTACATGTTCAGGTTCACCTCTTTAAAAATGTCTTCTTTAGTGTGTTTTAAACTGTGTGCACAACCCAGCATGAATGTATGCAGCTTTCATCGTGGCTATTTGAATGGGATGTGCAGCTTCATCTGACAAGGCAAGCACAAGTGAAAGCTAATTGGAGCTAATGGAGGTCCCTGTGGAGGTAGCAGAACAAACAGAGACAGAATGCCCTGAAGCCTGGTGTCACTCACATGTGAGAGCTCACAGGGGTGCAACTCCGCTTCACTTCTCTTGGCATGTACACATACACACACACTTACTCACAAACAGATACGCGCTACAAAAAACAGTGGGTGGTCTGATGAACAACTGTGGCCTTGTATCTAATCACCCTCAGGTAGGCCTTTCATCACAGAGATAGCCTCTCACCCTGCGTAGTGTTCAGTGAAACACACACCACAAGCTCATTATTAAACATGGAGAGCCGCCATCGCACCCAAACACACACATGGGCTTACAAACGCAAATGTGAACGCACTAGGGCTGCAGCTGATGACAATTTTCATTTCTGATTAATCTATCTGTCATTTTCTTGATTGATTAATTAGGTGTTTGGTCCATAAAATGCCAGAAAAATGTTGAAGAAGAAGAAAGAATAAAAAAAAAAAATCGATCATCAAAATAGTTGACAACTAATTGATTAGAGCTAGACTGATGCATCAGTTGGTCAATATGGGCCCGTTATAGATCTTTCACAGATGTATCGGTATCAGCATATGTTGATGTTTACTGATAAGCACTGCTATGAACACTTTTTTATAATGCAAAAAAACAATGTTTCAGGTGATTTGGGTCTCACACAAGGTGGAATATTTATGTGGACAAGGTGAAAATGCAAAGAAGCAAAATTATTTACTTTTGCGAAGCCATGCCAGTGCAAAATCAGTGCAAAATCCACCCACAGCTCTTCATTCCAGCTCAAAAACTCACTATATCAGCACAACATGGGTAATCAGAGAATTCTTCTCCAATATCCATCTCGTAAATCTCATATCATTAAGGCTCTATACTGTAATTAATTATCCGACTAAACACTGCATCTGTAGAATGCACAACGTACACAAACAAACCAAACTAACTGTAAGAAATAAAACCTTCAGTCAATTGTGTATTCAAAGCAGGAGACAACTCCCATACAAATGAGTGAACATACATCCAAATGTAGTAAAAAAAAAAAAAAAAAAAAAAAAAAAAAAAAAAAAAAAGAAGAAGAAGAAAGACTTAAAGGTACAAACTGGGGGTCGCTCTGTCTGTCTCCTGCTGTGTATACTCAAACAGATCTTTCTCCATTTGATCTACAATAAATCTAATCCTACGAATAGCTCTTAAGGAATTTCAGCTTCAGCAGCGTCCGTCCAGCGAGGGACACATGATTCCTCTGAAGGATAAAAGCGCTGAGCTTGTTGGAGGATGTTTGAAGATGCTTGAGGAGGGCTAAATTAAGGGCAGCACCACAGGTCCTTATGTAAATTCCACATGGCACTGGGGGACAATGGCGGGGAGGGCTGGGATTATAAGAGGGGATAACTGGTCCCTGCGCTCCGGGCTTCTCTCATCTCTTCATTCACTCTTCTTACCCTCTCTACAGAAAGCAGCGCAGCCATTGTCTTCTTATTTATTTATTTAGACCAAGGGGAAGCGGGGCGGAGGAAGAGAGGAAGCTTTCAACCCAATTATCCTGGGGATGCACGCGGGTACAGAGTGGGACTTTTTGTGTGACATGAATTCAAATGAAACCTTTACACAGGAGTAATAGGACAGAATATAGAAGAGGTAGAAGTGGAGGTTTTCTCTGTCTCTCATGTTGGGCTGCCCTCTAATCTGAAAGAGAAGAGAAGGTAATTAGCCAGCTCCAGAGTGGTCGACCCCCTGGCCAGAGTGGGCATAACAGCCACCACCGCTGGGCTCTCTGTATTTGCATTACAAACAGAAGTCCTGCTGTTTAAAATCATAGCCTGGTTTGGACCATACACTGCCTGTTGTTTTCAAGATCACGTTGGATTTAATTGCTCCTTTCCATTCATTGCCAGCACCCGTGGGATTTTGTCAAAATCAATTTCCTTTGAAACAGAACGGCGACAAAAGAAACACACATTAGGTGCATCATTACGGCGCTTGTGTCGCGCTGTCTAATCTAATCTAACACAGTGCGTCACAGTAAATGCATCCCTACCCTGCAATCTAAATAAATGCACAAACAGAAAAATAAAAACAGAGTAGCCGCACACTCCAGCAAATAAAATACAACACACACACTTGTTGAGGGCAGGATAAACACAGAGTGACAAACAGCTACAAGCAAACAAACAGATGAAACCAGTGAAGGGATTATGGCCTGTGTGTTGGTTCAGGGCTTGTTAATACGAAGACAACACTCTGAACAGATACATTTACTAAGTAAACGAGGGGAGGGTCAAATCCAAATAGTACACTATCTAATCCCAACTACAAGGCCACAGTCATCAAGGTCAACTTCCTGCAGTTAAAACACACACACCACTCAAATATTCATCACCTCAGTGTGATGTTTGCTTTGCTTCATTAAAGTATGAACATGTATTTCTCACATTGTTGCCTGCAGGCGCCTCCACAGGCTGAACTACAGTATGTCTGGGATCATAAAGCAAGCGAATGCTTATGTTAGAATCCTAACATGACTTCTCTCTGTTAATCCATGTGAGGTGCATCTGATATGTGTGTATCATTAAGTGGGTCTGTGTATATGCCATCAGAAACTGAACTCTGGCTCTGATTCCGAGGCCCTGTAGGCGTTCAGGCCCGAATCAGCAGACAGACGTAAGGTAATTGCCTTTCTATCCCCCTGAAATGCTCAGCTCTTCTTCCACTGAAAACATCTTACCTCCCATGGAGTTCCAGCAGGCCCCAAACTCTGCCTCCTTGCTTACATGCTTATTAATATTTATATATTTTTACATTTACACCCCTCGGTTGGCAAGTGCTACATCTGTCAATCCGGCTGCAGGCTAAAAAGAACCCGTATCTGAATAATATTAATCTGCCTTTGCCTCTCGTGTTTTATTTATTTATTTCCCAAATATCAGAGGAGTGGACTGATTTGAATGAAAGAGCATCAGGCAGGGGGCAAAGCATGGCAAATTTGCAAGCTCTTTCAGCTGGCACCGTTTCAACACCTCCAACTTAAAGGGGAGGGAGTCAGGTTGCAACTTGCGCTGTGAAACAGCCAAGGGGTTGAGAGCGGAGGTCTCTGCCAAAATAAAACACAAAGGAGACACCCACACAGTTACTGTGTAAAGCAGATTGTACTACATTGGTAGGGGAGGCCTGTGCCAGCAGCCATTAGGGAGGTCCACCTGTGTGTGTGTGTGTGTGTGTGTGTGTGTGTGTGTGTGTGTGTGTGTGTGTGTGTTAGGACAATAACTGCATTACAGTGGTCACATGATGCCTACCAGGGGGTTAAGCTCATTACCGTCATAACCCTAAATTTTATTTTGAAAGGTCAACCTCATGTTATTCCACTGTGTGATGTGTTTGAGATCAGAGCTACACACAAAACATGTGAGGCACTCAACCCAAGGCATCATGGGATTGGCAGCGAAAGGCTAACAATGTGATAATAACAACAACAATAACAACTGTTTTTGACACAGAAAAATTGATAAATAAAGATAAAAGACATTCAGAGCAGCACTGTCACTCGTTTGCTGCCCGCTGACTCTCCCTTACTTGCACGCCTCACACATATTACATACTGCTCTACTCTATAAGACAGCATCCTTCAATAAAGGCCAATAAAACGACATTATTTGGTCAGTTGTATTTTGCATTTGCATTGTCACCACAGTCAGAAACCCATACCATCAAAGCCCTATGTGTGTGTCCTTAGCTAAGATAGACTCAGCACACAAAAAATCAGATACATGACAGCACAAACAGCCGGCATCATAGCACGGAGGTGGCAGGGGCAAGGACAGGATGAGGAGAGATATTTTGTACAGTGCACCCTCGTCTCCCACCCAAGATATTACTCACTGGAGGGTGACACTGCTTGTCGGTAAGATTAGTGGGGAGCCTTGACTGAATCGTCCAGCCTGCATACTGAGATAAGTGCTGACAAATGTTTTCACCTACAGGAGCGTACCTACCTTTGGTTCACAAAGGTTGCACTCGCTGCCACAACACCACAGACATGATGTCTAAAACCTGTTTTTTTTCCCGTCTGCTTTGACATTCACATCACTTTGATAGACATTCACCACACACACAAGAAACCAACACACTATCCTGACAAACTGTGAAACATTTCTTAAAAGCTGTAGGGCTTGGTATCTTTTTGTAATAGTGCAAATGTTTGTGTGGTTGTTATTACTTTTCCCTCCCTATTTACTGGAGAAAAAGACCCTCCGTGCTTTCAGAGATATTCTCCTGGGTCAGGGGCTAAGAAACACAGAGAGAGATTACAACAGCTAGAAGCCCGAGGCCATACCCCGGCACCCAGACCCACCACCTTCTACCCACACTCTGATTAGAAAATAAACCATGCACACATACACGCACACACACAAAAACTGGGAGAGCTGTAGAGAGGTAGCTCCAAGCTATAATATCATTTCGTTCGAGTGCTTTTTGCGCTTCATCCGGCAGAGTGCTATTACAATACCGCCATTTTCAATTCCACCCTTAGAGAAGAGAGACAATATATATGTCACTTGACAAAACCTACCAAAACCACTCTATGTGCTGTCATTGATGCTTTGTATTACTGTTGACGCTGAAGGCAGGGGAAGGATAATGCCACACCATATATTACGACACTGTGGATGGAAGGAGATGTGTGCCATTTGTCTCCATGCAAGATTCTTCCCCAGCTCTGACTCGCTCATTTGCCCTCCCACCGGCCAGAGCTAACCTTTGCCCCCCATCCAGATGCAGAAATTACCCCCTCAGCAGGCAGGAGAGCAGCAGGTTCACACATATCCCCTGTATTCCTCCACGAGGGGTTGCAGTTCAGACCAGAGAAACAGCTGCAAAAATATGGCCGTCTGGCGGTGCCCAAGGCTGTACCTCCTCTGAGAACTGAGAAGAGACTCTCATCATTAGTACAACTCATCACCATCCCTCTCTCTGTCTGTCTGTCTTAATCTCTCCTATCACCATCGGGGGTCATTCTCTGTCTTCCTTCCATCTTCTCAGTTCATCCATTTGTTCCAGTCCCACAGCCGTGTCCCATCTTGTCCCCTCCGCTCACTTCCACTACCTCGTCAGGGCTTTCTCTGTGCAGATGAAGCCATATACATGCAAACCTGATCATTCTCCACAGACCATGGCCAAACCCGATATCATCTCCACCACCATTCTCCCTATCTGCAAATCCCGAGCTCGGGGATTGTAAATAACACTGTCACTTTCGCAGATAAGATGCAGGAAATATGGAAAAGAGTGAAGGTAAAGAGAATCATATGGCTTGCAGTGATACCATAGTGGTGGGAAATCACAGGTGGTGATATCATATGAAATGTGCATCCTTAATAGAGCCTTGGATGGAATAAAAGAGACAGAGCATATGTGCTCTTGTGAGAACGCTGAGAGAAAAGAGGGAAGACATAACAGAACACAACAGGGGATGACGAGAGGATGCCTGATCAAGGTCAAACTGAAGAGAGGAGCACAAAGGTGCTGAATAGATGGGGCAGACTGTAAATGGGGTGCGCTCCATCAAACTCATACCGCATACTGTGCTCCTACCTCCGATTCAGTAGATAAGCCTAAACAAACATCCTTATTTAAACAGCAGCCCCGTTCAAAGCTCATTTTTCAAACAGCACCCCTAATTTGGCCTAACAAGCCCCTGGGCAGCACGGTAATGACAGTGAGACCACAGTGGGCGATTCTGCTGGCCCATCCAGGAAAAATGTGTGGTGCTGCTGCTCCTGAGAAACAATATAATTAACTCCTAATGAACCCCTTTCCTTTACACCCTTTAACAATACCAACACACACATACATACACATCCACACACATACACACTGACACAATTCAATTTGAGCCTAATCCATGCTTTATGGTAATGTATAGCTCATTAAAATGTTAGTTAAAAACTCATTAAAATTCACTTGAAGAAGTAATGGCTTCATTACAGTAATATGCTGAAAAGCAAAGAAAAAGACAAGTAAGGACAAGGAGAAGAAAGAGAGCAGAGAGCGACAGCTTTCTAATCACTTAATTGTGTCTAAAATGGAATACATTTGCATAATAAATAACGATGTGCTGTATCCTCCTTTCTATCTGTTTCTATTCTCATAGCACCCTGTAATTAACAGGGAGCTACAATTAAAGATGTATTTTGCCCCAAAAATGATTTGGGTGGCCACTCCAGTTTTCATTCTGTTGTCTTGTTTACGGTCATGAATGTGTTCGGGGGGCTTGGCAAGATGCAGACAGTGCGCTGAAACTGGAGCTGGCTGATACTGACGAACAATGTGCCCATGGGTCTTTGTGCCTGCTCTGATAAGGCATGATGTTGTGCTGATGCTTGTGCTCAGTCCAGAATGGACACTTTACAGCCGGGAGGGGGAGTAAGACGTGAAGGAAGGAGAAGAAGAAGGGGAGGGGAGGAGGGTGGGGGGTTGTAGATGAGAGCGGGATTGATTTCCTGCCAATTCCAGCACAGAGACAGCACAGACAGAGGTAGTGAGGCATTATGATGGAGCAGGTGGGTCTGTTTCTGCGTCGGCTGGAGGAAGAGCGGAGAGGAAGTAAAGTGAGAAGAAGAAGAGGAGAGGAAGTAGTGCACTCAGGCAGACAGGCAAATGTCTCCTGTTAATGTCTTCTCTCTTAGTCTCCTATTGCATCAGACCTATCTAAACATGATAGATAATATGGGATGGAAGCCGCTGGCGTTTTATGATTAGGGTGTAATAGAGCTACACAAAATAGTGGCTGAGTAGGCAGATTGAGAGTTAGTATGCCATATTTTGGAACATCTGAACATATTGAAAACAAACTCCCTTTAGTGGCTGGAAAAGCTGTTCTCTCTACATCATGTTGTGACTGGAATTATTATTGATTCAAGGATGTAAATTTAACTCTAGAGGTCCCTGAGCCTCCTAGTCTGGAGAGACTCAGGCAGACCAATCATTTTGAATCAGCATGTGCAATGCATTAGAAGTAGGCATGGGGCTCCCATTAACTCTGGATTTATGGTTATGAGTTACCAAACAACTGGACCATAATGAAAACTAACCCAGACGTCACTGAAATTGGCAGTGTTGGGGGGTAAAGTCTTATAAAGTAGCTTGTTAGAGTACTCAGATTACAGTACTCAGATTGTTGTAATGGGTAAGGTAACACATTGTTTTGCAATTCAAGTACTCGGTTATTTAGTTACATTTTTTAAATAAGCTATCCGTTACTGTTTTACCACCGCCTGCATCTGTATGAGTAGCTCAAGTTGGGTCTCGAGATTTATGTATGTAACAAATTGCTCATGATCCAAACTTGTTTGGAGTCAATACTCCAGTACTCCAATACTGTGCCTGTGGAGTCTCAGAGGAGCTGACTATTTTACTAAGGTTTTGAAAAAAAAAGTCTCCTCTATTATAAGAGAGTTAACTGCAAATAACACTGGTTGAGTGAGTCCTCTTGATTTGAGAGGTCTGTGCACTTTTCTAGTTTATATTTAGGGTGTTTTGAGAAGCTAACTTGTTCATTAGTTATATATATACCCGCAAAGCAATCACAAATAATCTTGCAATCTTATTTTGTAACGTAACAAGTTACTTTCAAAAGTAACTGCCAACTGATTCTTGGAGCCTCGAGTTGGCAGTGTGGCTGTTGCCAACTTTTTT
>JAJHUR010090296.1:0-10504 GCA_027495735.1 Lutjanus campechanus | reverse complement strand
TTCTCCCTCCTGTGTCTCTCTACTCACACATCTTTCATCAGACTGTCAGGGGATGGGATGCAGCAACTATTTGTGTGTGTATGTGGCAGTGTGGAAGAGTTGTTATTTGCCCATATGGCGACAAGGAAGGAGATCAAAGACACAAAAGCAGGAGATTACATGACAGTAAGTTAGCATTGGCTAGTTGTGTTGGGAAACCTAGCAACAGTAAGCCATTAACAAGCTCCGCTCTGTGGTGTTACAGTGAGATCCAGGCCAATAAATAAGCATTCGCCCTCTCCGGCTGGTCCTCTTTATTGCTGTACAGAACCCTGCTTTAACGAGGCTTAATGAGGACTGTTTAGCTGTATAGTGGAATCCGAGTTAAAGCGAGGGTAAGCACCGAAAACCCCCTTTTGGCTCTCTTAAGGAACGCTAAAGTAAAGCGTGGTGAGATCTCTGTGGCCCTGATGTGGATATGAGGCAAAGATATCCTCCTGCTAAGCTGTAGTCGGTCTGTCTATTGACAAGTGGGCTGATGAGTAAGCATTGTTTAGATCTGACTGGCCCTGCAGTGGGAACCAGGCTAAAACCAAGGCCCGTGATCCACGTGATCCACTCAATTTAACTTTATGCGTGTTGGAATGTAATCAAGAGTAAGTGTTTGTGTGTGTGTTTAAGTGTGTATGAGTGTCTGTTATGTGAGGTCATGACATAACACAGGTCAGTCGACCAGCTGTCCTATGTGCCTTTGTTGTTGTGTGTGTGTATGTGTGTGTGTACAGTGTTTGGCATGTTTGCAAACATATGTCATTTCCCTGTAGGAAAAGTTAACGGACCGTAGCTGTAGTAAAGCAATTTGTGTAATTGAATAGCTTGAAAGACCGCAGATTCCAGTATATATGTGTGTGTATGTGTGTGTGTGTGTGTGTGTGTGTGTGTGTGTGTGTGTGTGTGTGTGTGTGTGTGTGTGCGTGTTGGACATAAATAACCCTGGTCTGGACTAGAGAACATGTTTGTGTAGGCTACAGTGCAAACTAAACACACACACACATATACAGTGACATAAGGGGCCCACAGTTTCCATTCTGTATACTCTGTGGCCCCTCACACACTCTTTAACTCCTCCAGAACACTGTGAACACAAAATCATCATCCTCTTAGCTGGCATGTCGATCTTTTTTGTAAAATGTCGCTTATTTCTAAGTCCAACAGTTCTGGAGCAGCATTATCATTCATTTAGAGTCATGTTTTTGGACACCTGATGAATGTTAGTCCAATATTTGTTTGTTTTTGGTCACCGCCACCGCCTGAGGGAAATATGCGACTCTTTAGCTTTTGAATTCTCTGCAGTGTTCACCGGCTAGTAGTCTCTAACTGTGTCTGAGAATAATACTGAGAAGTTAGGCATGGTTTTTAGAGGTTTTTTTTTTTTTTAGCTGAAAGTAGCTGCCTGCTGTGCCCAAAAACAATACTACGAGTGACCCCTTTCACATTGTCATTTGATAGATTGTTATTATGAAAATAAGGATGTCCAAAACTGTGAAAATAAGGAAAAGCTGAACTGTCAGATGTGAGACAGGAGACGTGATTGGTATAAACGGCCTCGCTGTGCAGCATAGCAATGAGGGATCTGGAGCTCAACAGTAAGAATCCGAGGCTTTTTGTGTGTGTTTGTATACATGCTGTTTGTGTGTATGTGTCTGTTATACACACTTTAAACCTCACACTTTGAGAAGGGGTTGGCCCGTCACACTTGTTAGACACGCACACATACACACACACACACACACATACAAAGCCTGTAGCACTGCTCCAGCTGTGCTTTAGCTGCCCTCACCATTAATTTGTCTGACTTTTCTCCCCTTAGACTGCTGCTTGTCACGGCCCCGTACCCTAAAAAAGACCCTCTGTCTGTGCTCCTGCTCCCACTGCCTGCTGAATCAAACGCAGGGACGTACAGAGATGGCACTGATATAATGTCAAAAGTGATGCAACCTATGCTCTGTTCATCAAAGTTTCCCCATAGACCTTTTCAGAGCGGAGACCCAGGTGTAACTAATTACATTAAGGACGACTCTGTTCCATTTTAAGGGTTCCAGCGAGCCGTGACATTGTGTCAGCGCTCAATACACGAGGGCCCTGGAACTGGCGAAACCAAATGGCATGCAGCCTTTGTTAATGCTATTAATTACATCTGTGTTTTTTCCTGCTGTGACATTTCAAAATGTCAACTGTGAAAAGGTCTATTTGCTTGTGTAAGCAGTCAGTTCAGTGGCTCTTCTTCTAATAATCGCTTTGCCGCACAGGAAGTGATGTGTTTTACAGCATGTTTCACATTTGTTTGGAATACTAATAGTTTAAGCATAAAAAGAAATGATAGCCACAAACAGAAACCCGAACTCAAAGCTACTACAAGGAACTTTTCATATTTTGTTGATTTTGGAGGGCCCTGTGGAGAGAAGCCAAAGCGTTTCCACCGGCACAACCAGAAAATATAACGTCAAAAATAAAAATGTCTGAATTAAAATCTCCTCCTCCTTTTCTTTTTAACTGCCTTTTCATATGACTTTTTCATAAGAAGTTAAAAACATCTTGTAATAGCTTTAAGACAGAAGAAAATATTGCAGCTTTATCAACAAATGAATGTGTGAGAATTCAATAATGTTGCCTGTTTTTTCTGATTTGTACCTGCATTTGTCATTAATTCGCATTTGAAGTAGTGATTTCCCATTTCAGCGTTATAATTTATCAGGCGATCATTGGAGTTTAATCAAAAGAACTAGAGGCTCAGTCGCATTTGTTATGATCAGTTAAATAGCAGCTTTTCATTAGTTACTTCAAATATTTTCTTAACAATACTTATCTTTTTCTGTGAAATGACTATAGAGCTTTTTCATGACAGGAAATAGGGTAAAGACAGCTGTTACCAATGCTATTTAAGGTGTATAAATGTATAGCAGAGTGCAGCATACGTTATTTCTCCTGATTTGCTACATATTATTTTGAACTTTACTATTTCTATTTTATTCATACCTTTTATTCTTAATTTGTGCAGTATTCTTATTTGTATATAGGTTTCTTATTTGTATATAATTCCAAATAAGTTTCTGTGCACAATTGGCCAATAAAGTAGAGCTGGGCAGTATGTTAAAAATTTTCCAAACGACCACTGTCAGCCCATCCATCGGCAATTGGCAATATCTTCGTCAATATCTAGCTCATTCATGGTCGGCTGAGTGGGTGTGTACTGCGCCACTGGATGAGAGTGCGGTGCAGAGCAGAGGCCGTCACTCTGCAGACTATTACCTCAGCAAAATAAAATGACAAATATCACCCAAAAAATCGACCAAAAAAGCAATCAGCGACAGATTCTGCCCATCATTGATAGATGATATATTCATCCAATCGCCCAACCCTCCAATAAAGCCATTCTGATTTTGATTCTGGTTCTGTTCCATTCAGGTTAAGCAGAATTGTAATTAGTATTATTTCTGGCGCCTGTGTTTACCACCTATTGCGTATCAGTACAACCTGGCAAAAAGATGTAATCATTGTATTTTGTTCAGTTACTGGAGTTCTTAACTCTGGAACATTACCAGTTATCTGTGCCAGTGTGTCTCAGCGCACAACAATATCATCATCGTAACAATACAGACGCATAATGAGGCTCAGCAAACACCATTAAGTCAGCTATGATTGTGATTTGTTGAAGAAAATAGATACGTTATTTCATAACAGTCCTGGTCAGAGTTGTAACCTCTGTCTCTCTCTCTTTGGTGTTTCTGTCTCTCTTGTCTTGTTGAAAGGCAGATGCTCGGCCAGATGTTGGTGCTTGTGTATGTGTGTGTGTGTTCACTGCATCCACACACACTTAATGTTCTTTCTTTTTTCTTTTTTTTTATTCATTGATTCTTACATTATTTATTTTTTTATTAATCTACGCCTTTAATTCAACATTTGTGCTTCTTTTGCTCTTTGTTCATGCTTTCTCTACCTATTCATCCGTCCACACATTAAACCATTTATTCATTCAAATAAATTCATTTATTCACTCAGCTATGAACACTTAATTGTCTCGTGCATAATAAATGTACATTAGTACAGTCATTAATGTGCTGAAGGGCTGCCCTCTCACACACGTCCAGTGACTGTAAAGGTTTAATAGTGGAATATACAGTAAGAAAGGAGGACCCGCATTATGTTGATAGAATACATAATTCAGTGTGTGAGGAAGATCTCCACATAAAGCTGAGGGCATTACATTAAAAATAACCTTTGCCCTGCAGGTTTATATTTGTTGGACCGACTTGAACTGTAAGCGCTGGGATGGATGTGTTTAGGGTCAGAGTGTCCTGTGGTTCATCATTAAAACTCAGATCAGCCCGGAGCTTCTCTCTGAGGACCAGATGGGTCCATCAGGCTGAATCACACATACATAAAAACACTAAGACTGTCTGTCAACCTGATCCTCTCTCAGTATCTACCTCAATTTTTATTCATCTTCCCTCCTGTCACTCTGACGGTTCGTTCATTTTCTTCTCTCTGCCTTTTTTTTTCTGACTTTGTGTCAACAATAGCTTCACTGAAGTAATATTAGCAACAGTGTGCAGTTAACCCAAATGTTGAGAAAGCTTCAAATCCACCACAAAAAACAGCGGATGATTATTTGGTTTATTAGTAATTTTCTTTGTCTCTTTCTCTCGTGTAATCTTTTTCCCCCTCCTTCACCTTTCCCCTTCATCTCTCTCAGTCTGACAGATGTGAATTCTCTTAATCTCCTCCTGCATTCACAAACAGCCTGGGAGTAAAGAATCTGTTGTTTTCGTCAACATGTTTTTTTTTACTGACGTAACCGAGTCAGTGAGGTTTACGTGGTGCTGTGCAGGATTACGCTCTGATCTGACAATGCTGGAACAATAATACTATAAGCTCAAGATCTGCTGTGTTACCCTTGACTCTGCTGAAATGCTGCACTGACCAGGTGATCTTGACACAGGGTCTGTTTTTTTTTATGAAAAATGAATCCGTAGCAGTCTTTGACAAACACAGAAGCTTGTTTAACAAGATCTACCACAATCCAAGCTAAAAAATAAATATGCCATCCACTGCACACTAAAAAAAGATTTTTACTTCTTTCTAAATCATATCTTCTTGCTGTATTTGTATGACTTAATGTTATTTTCTAGTTTGTATTATTGAATAGTAGTATGTAGTACTGACGCTTCCAAAATTCCACCCCGTTTTGCTCTGTGCTCCAGTAACAATTAAACAAGCTTGGTACCCAACGTAATCTCACTTAACTTTCTCTGTGGAGGAAGTGAATATTTGTATTCCTCAAAGGGTCAAATTATTCCTTTAGACAAAGCAACAGAAACATATCGCTTTGCTTTTTGCTCTGTTATGTTATCGTGTACAATTGACCCTTCCTAAGTCCCGCCCCTTTTTGCTCTGTCCTTCAATAACAGTTGAGAGACAGTTATATGCGCTCAGCTCGTCTATGTTAAATAGAAAAACAAATTTTGAAGATTAAAAAACGTTCCTGTGGGACGTGTAAAAGCCAAATATAAATAGCCACATCTTAAGTTAGCTAATGTTAGCAAAGTGCTAGTTAATGATTGATGTAGATTAGCTAGCGATTTAGATGGAGTCTTATTGTCACTGTGAGGTCACCAGGCACTCAGAAGAGGAGGTCCCTGCACCCAGCAAAGCAATAGTCCGTAGTTTTTGTACGAGCAAAACAAAGGAGATATGTCTGGATTAGTGAACAAATTGGCTGCTGGCTTCAGCCTCATATTGAATAGACAGATAAGGAAACGAATAGGTGTGTTTTGTAAAATGTTGGACTATTCCTTTTAAAATCGACAGAAACAAGGCCAAAAATTAATGAAAGCCAACAGCTTTTCCACAGTGGTTAAATGATGGAACAGACTGCAGGCATGATGGCACACAAGTCTTCCAGCTGGGAAAAAGTATTGCTACAACTAGCCTTCAGGCGTTTTCAGATCCTTCTGATCAGCTGGACGTGCAGCATAGCTACCTGACAGCCGAGCAGACCGGAGCAGAGGGTTGGAGACTAAAGATAGACTGAGAGTCCTCGGAGGAAACCAGCCTGGCTGCACTCTGACACTTCCCCATAAACACGGAGAGAAAGAGGAAATCCCGGCTAAGGTTTGATTTTAGTAACGTATGACAGTGCAGGTCCCTCCACAACGCCTCTGCTGTCATCTTTTATTCATCTGCCACTCTGCAGATCCATATTTCATATCCACGGTGGTGTGGAAGTGTCTGCGTGTGAGTGTGTGTTAATGTGGGGAGAGATTTGGAGACTGGAGGGTTTATACCTGTATGCGTGTGGTGTGAAAAGAGAGTATTTTGAAGTTCAGTCGGGGAGTGTTTGTGAATCTGCATCTCCGGTATCATCTGTGTCACACATGTCCCAGAGCCACAGTGCACTGTGGGTAAATGAGTTCATGTGGTGCATTCAGGGGTCAGCAGGTGCAGAGTAGTTTCAAAACAGCTGCCTTCATTATTTTTGAGTTTTCCCAACATTTAATATTTTGTTGAGATAATTTACTTTTCTTCTTTAGATAAACTTTAAAATTTATATATAAAAAAATTTAATTTGTACTTCAAAAATTATTCACAGTGAGCTGTGAACGTGATTTGTCATTATTTAAATGCTTAAAAATAAAATGGTTGCAACTGGATTGAGTTATTCACTTTAACTTCAATAATATGACTCAACAGTTTTGAAGTATATTTTGGGGGTTTCTTAGACTCTATCTATGGAAGAAAAGTAAATTAACTCAAAACATTTTTTGGTAAAAACTTCTCAAAACTTAAGAGTCTGAGTTGGGCTCAAAATCTAATTCAATCTATTGAAGTAAGTTGCCTTTAAATTTGGAGTTTTTCTGTCTTTTCTTTGAGTCACACAGTGTATTTATATATTTCTTAGGAGGAGAGAGGATGTTTCATATTTCAGATTTTTGTGTGATTAAAAAAATGAAGATAAAGTGACCATTTATTCCTGTTCACAACTTGGAACTGCATGAAACATGTGTGCGTGTTTGCGTGTGTGTGTTGTGAGTGTGACGAATGGTCATGCAGCTGCGCTAATCACTGGAAACTTGATAGTTTAATTTAGTGACCAATCAGAGCAATTGATGGAGAACCAATTAGCTACAAACTAGCACGGCAGCATCCAATGTGTGTGTGTGTGTGCGCGTGTGTGTTAAATGAGGTTAAAAGCTACTTTTGGAAAGCAGAGCACTTGGATAAATGGTTACAACTTCTTGATTGCTGGGTAATTTTTTAATAGATAAGTGTACGTGCGCATGAGAGTGCGTGTGTGTGTGTCTGTGTGTCTGTGTGTGTCTGTGTGTCTGTGTGTACAGTCTGAATCACACCATGTCCAATTAGGTCCATGATTGGTGTGTAACAGCTTCTATTTTAAACCAGTGTGACAGAAATACGAGGAGGGCGTTTGATTAACCTTCTTTCAACTAGAAGCCTTAATGAGGGGATTCATGTTTTCAGAAAGACATACGAGGGAATAAAGACCATCAGAAAAACATCTGGTGACATCTTTTCGCTCTTTCTGCCTTTAACTTTTGATCTTTATTTCTGAATTCACCTGTATCTTCATGAAAAGGAAAAAAAAAACAGCTCATACTATCGTTGCATCTGTAGCTGCAGTCTCAGATTTGCTCAAATTGACACATTCATCTTCAAAATGTGCCACTGGTTCCTGGTATAAATGATGGATGTTCCCAGACAGATCTGTGGAATCTGTGGCAGCTGTAATGAATGTTTCAGAAGGTGTATATCTGAACTGGTGTATACAGTGTGTGTGTGTGTGTATGTATGTGTTTGTGTGAACATTTTCAAGGGCACAGAATCATCTTTAGAATAAAATCATTTATCGTTACCTCCTCATTCTGTCTCTGTCACTCACTCTCATTTCTGTGACTCATTCATCTCCACAGTATAGATTTTAATCCCACTAGTCGGCTCCTGGCGAATATTGCACGTGGCCTCAATCTCAGATACAGTCAGATGTAGAAAATGGCAGGAAGACTGAGTGCCGACCCCTCTGACATTAATAACACACCAGGGGGAAATTAGTGTGCACAGCATCTTCAGTTCTGTTTATTAGAGTAATTCATATTGCTTTGATCAGTCCGCAAAGCTCAAGCTTTGTTCCTGTCACGGGCACTGATGAAAGTTTTATGAGGTGTTTCACATTTGCATTCAAGCCGTTCTTACCCAGAGAGACTTTAAGTACAGTATGTGCACTTTAGAGTGGAGATGTACTGGTCCACTTTTCTTGGGTGCTGATCCAAACAGTATGAGAAGTAGTATTTATATCACTTTTGTCTGGAAAGCTTGTGTAGTTAATGTAATGTAACTTGTATAATGGTGTCCCTCAACAATTGTGGGGCACTGGACGATTGTGGCTTGTGAAATTCACATGTGCAATTTACAGGCTGAGAGATGACACTCATTTGCATAATTTCCCATGAGGCATTGTTATTTTATGTTCCAAAATGCAAATTCTACTTTTTGTTAGTGTTTGCCATGTGTTTGTTCAGAACATGGTGGTTTATGTTGGTAATTGTCATTTTAGTGATGTTTTATTGTTGCTGTTTTATTGTTTAAATCCATCCGTATAGTGACACATCAATTTTCCCCATATATTATGTGCATAACAGAAGTAAAAAGCACTATTCAGCTCTCAATTTGCTCTGCTTAGCATAGTATTTCCAAATAGATAACATATGGTGTTGTGGAATTTAGATGAGAATGTGGGTTGGTGATGCAAGTTCAGATCTGAACCTGTTACCAATAATGGATTGGATCTGTCCCATCTCTACTTTAGAGCTCAGCAACATGAAAGTAGTGAGTTCAATGAAGCTGGAGAGGATGATAATGAGGTGTGATGATCCAAACAGACGAAACACAAGCAAATTAAGAGAATGTCTTCATTAATTTGACATGTGCAGCATTTAGACATTTGAACACACTGCAACTATACAAACCTGCTGCAAACACACCAAAACAACAGCACCGTTTCCAGATGACACTGAAAACTGCTGAACATAGCTTGGACACGCTTGTTGTTGCCACGGTTTGTGACTCCTAAAGTTATTGAAGTCAGGTGTGTCATCCGTTTATGTTGTGGGTTTCTGACTTTTGCTACTGCTATACTCTGTGCATCCCCTGAAAACAACCACTGCATGCTCCGCACAAGACCTTACAGAGTGAAAAAGTGGAGTTCTATCATTAATTTTAATGATTTGTCAGGAGACTTAGTGTTTATGGCACATACTACGAAATACTTTGTTGATCCCCAAGGGGAAATTCATTTGTCTGTAGTCTCATCTATTTGTATAAGAATTATAGAGTCTGATGGCAGTTGGTATGAAAGATCTTCTGTATCTCTCTGTCCTACAACGAAGAGAGAGGAGCCTTCCACCACCATTATTTCTTTGGTCCATCACGGTGTTATGCAGTGGATGATCCATGTTGTTTAACCTTCATATAGACATTATTAGACCAGAAACATCCCAAAGTGGCTACAGAAGGCCAAGTATTGTCATGATAAAGAGATCTCCATGTCTACTCATCACATATCATCATACTATGGCTCAGTAAAGTGGCCCAGTAATGTACCTGCTAAATTGGCCCACTGAAACTAAATGTCAGATGCTGAGGTGAAATTAACCAGTTAAATTTTATAAGAAGATCATGTGTAGGACTCAGGTCAGTTGACTTCAGTAGTGCAAAGCCCCTACTCAATCTGTTATTAGTTATATTGGCAAAATCTATTGATTTATATATTGATTTATATTCTGTGATTGATATATGCAGTGAGCCGTTGACTTTAAGGGCCCCTGAGAGATTAGGGCCCTGGGGCAGTTTTCTACTTTGGCCAGTTGGTAATCAAGCATTGCTGAGGTGGAACCGGCAAGTGGCTTCCACCATACAGGGTAGCAGCTTGAAAGACTGCCACAACCCCCTTTCAGAATCAGTATCTTACTAAAGAAGTAATTAATTTTTCAAAATATACGCCAAGACATGCATCATGACAAGTGAAATCAAACAATTCTGTCAATGTTAACTCTGTCTTTTATTACTTAATTTACTTTTATTTTGTAAAGGAGTGTCCTAGCCATTTTTTTTCACATGATTGTGTTACAGTAAATATCCTGAATCTTGAATCTATCTGTCCACGAAGACAGATATTTGCCAAAATGTTTAACCGCAGCATCATCAGCTTTGGTTTGTTTAATTTGACTTTTGAATCTCTGGTGCGGAGCATAGAAAACCAACTGGTTCCATGGTATCCCAAATAAAAAATGTGCCTGTTTTTAAAAAAAAAAAAAGTTCTTCTAAGTAATTTGTAAATATTTTTCTCCTCTTCTTCTTCAGTACAAGACAATTAGTTTAGTCACAGCACAATTGGATGCAAGTTGTCAGGTGTTGATTTGATGTTGGTGTGTACAAGCGTCTTCATGCTGTC
>JAJHUR010090295.1:0-11995 GCA_027495735.1 Lutjanus campechanus | reverse complement strand
CAAATTGATCTGATTCCAGCTTCTTTAATGTGAATATTTTCTTGTTTCTTTACTCCTCTGTAACATCAAACTGAATATATTTGGGTGAGGACAAAACTAGACATTTGAGGAGGTCATACTGGGCTTTGATTTTCATTATATTACATTTTATGGACTGAAGAACTAATCAATTAATTGAGAAAATAATTGACAGATTAAGTGACAATGAAAATAATGGTTAGTTGTGGTCCTAGAATATAATGAAGCAGCTTTAGATGTAAATAAGTGCATTCTACATGGGGATTATTTATTGTTTTGTTGTTTTTAAGAGACACTGTTCATAATTATCAGTGAAATGTCTGGAGTCTTGTTGTAATTGAGGTTTTTCGACATCAGCCTGTAACAGCTGGTAGCGCATCAAATTTATTTTCTGACAGGGAATTGTTTAAATGGATTTGTTTGTTCGTGTATCGTCTGCAGCACATCCAGCTAATCCTGCCAAATGGTATGCATTTGGGAGATTTTTAGAACGCAACATGAAAATAGAAGGAACTTAAAAGATGCTATCAGTTATACCGATGAAGTGTGTAAAATGAATGAGTAAATTCATTTTATTTCCCAGACACTAAAATAACAAGGGTGTGAATGTGTTCTGAATGTTCCATATTGTTCATTTTGGGATTGCTTTGGTTATTTTTTATGTTTTTACCCCCAGATCTGCACAAAAGACCAGAAACTGAACATTTGAATTTGTCTGTAGAAGAGCAGAAGAGTCACTTTTTTTTATTATTCTTACATCATTCCTGTGCCTAGCTGTTAACTGTTAACTGATTTGTGTTAAAACAAGTCACCTTGCAATTCCCTATTCTCCTCATCTTTTAGACAACCAGGCGTCTGAGAAGCAGACCGCAGGACGCCTTAGAGGGCGTGGTGCTCAGCGTGAGTCATTTACCGCTCATCCTATCGATATCTTCTATGTCCAACATTCATGTACTCTTCCAGTGAAAAACACTGAATATCATTACTGTGCTGTGGATCACACAGGCAGCTTTGGAAGAACGTGTGAGGGACATCGCCATTGCCACTCGTAACACCAGGCAGAACAAAGGCCTGTACAGAAACATCCTGATGTATGGACCCCCTGGAACTGGAAAAACACTCTTTGCCAAGGTATTCCTGGGTGGAACATTCTTGGATTTAGTAGATGGTTGAAGAAAAGTGTGTTTTGCTACTCCTACTCCTACAAGAGCACTGATATAACCTGTTCTAGCCAGTTCATGTCTTTATGGTTTTGGCCTATGCATTATATTTCTGCTTTGTTTTGAATACATAGAATAACTGTATTGTTAGCATGAACATTGATTACTAAACACAGAAAATTTTAAAAAACACAGCAGTGACTGATTATGAAACATTTCACCCCCAAGCCATACAAATTGTAATATTTTTAAGATGGTTGTGCATTTATATTTTTCTGTTTTGCCTCTCTGTTCCTTTTTGAACAAAGCTCTTTCCATTGCCTTTCAGAAACTGGCTCTCCACTCAGGGATGGACTATGCCATCATGACAGGTGGGGACGTGGCACCCATGGGGCGCGATGGAGTCACTGCCATGCACAAGGTGTTTGACTGGGCCAGCACCAGCCGCAGAGGGTAGGGCCCTTTCATTTGCTCCATTAGCACTCAATAAATTAGCATTAAAATGTGTCATCGGTTGTTAAACATTGACTCTGAGAGTTCAATAGTGTAGATCACATGTCGTGTTACAAACAGAGCTGCTGTAGTTCTACTGGATAATCACATTAAAGGCTTTAAACAAAATGGCAGCTTTTAAACTCATTCTCTTTGATGTTCTCTGGTTCCCTGCAGCCTCTTGCTGTTCGTAGATGAAGCTGATGCATTCCTGCGCAAGCGAGCCACAGTGAGTTCAGCTGCAGTGCCATATGCATGGTGATGGTGCCCTGTGTTTTAATCATATATTCATGAGTCATGATTTTTGCATCACAGGAGAAAATCAGCGAGGACCTCAGAGCCACCCTCAATGCATTCCTCTACCGCACTGGGGAGCAGAGCAACAAGTTGGTATCTTATGTTATTCACTGTGCATGGCTGGATATGAAAAGGTCATTGCCATGACTGAAAAGGTCACTGGCCAAGTCTAAGTGGTCTCATTTTCTCTCCCCAGGTTCATGCTGGTGCTCGCTAGTAACCAGCCAGAACAGTTCGACTGGGCCATTAATGACCGTGTTGATGAGATTGTAAACTTTGCATTACCGGGTCTGGAGGAGAGGGAAAGATTGGTGCGCCTCTATTTCGACAAATTTGTGCTAGGTCCTGCCACTACAGGGAGACAGTGAGTACACTTATTGTATTTCAATAACAGCTACTGTTGCTGCTCCGTAGCAGAGGTTATTTACTACCACAAAGGAAAGTACTGGTCCCTAGAGGTTGCCTTGCTAGCTCAGGTTGCATAATGATGTATATAATGTGTTCAGGACTGAAACCAAAGTGGTGTCTGAGTCTTTACTTATTGCTTTTATGAAATGGTGTTTAAGTCCTCTGGAGATGTAGTACAGAAACCATCGCAGAGTGCATTGGTCAGTTGAAACCAGTAAATGTGCAGATGATCAATGATAGGAAAGAAGTTAAAGCTCAAAGCTCATTTAAACAAACCTCTGCAAACCTCTTGTGCTTTAAATAAACAGGAGACTAAAGCTGGCTCAGTTCGACTATGGCGAGAAGTGTTCAGACATCGCAAAAAGAGCAGAGGGCATGTCTGGTCGTGAAATCTCCAAACTTGGTGTGGCCTGGCAGGTGAGTAGAAAAGCCCTGTTGACACAAAATATGAATCTGCTTCAAAACAAATCCAAAGTTAACCTTTTTATTAAATTTGTTTCCCTGGAAGGCTGCTGCATACTCCTCTGAAGATGGAGTTTTGACTGAAGCGATGATTGACTCGAGAGTTGATGATGCCATCAACCAGCACGCACAGAAAATGGACTGGCTGCTGATGGAAGCAGGTGAGGGGGTTGGCAAGGTCGGCGTACTCCTCCCTAAGGAAATGGCTGCAGGAATAACAGCCCAGGATGCTGCTTCACTTGGACAAATCGAAGCTGCAGCCCCAACAATACAAGAAGTCCTTCCAGTCATAGAGGCTGTGAGCAGCGCTGCTCAGGCTGAAGCAGCCGCTCTACCCTCAGAAGTGGAGGCAGAGGCTGTCATCAAAGAGGCAGCCACTTTGGTTAAAGAAAGTGAGGTTGTTGCTGAGACAACTGTAGAACCTGCTGAAACCATTGCTGAGACAGCTACTGCTGTCCCATTGGTGCAGGAGGTTGAGGCAGTCAAGGATTTGACCGAGGAGGTTGTAGGCACAGCTGTCGTTACAGACACTGTTGTTCCTGAGGTGAAGGATATAGTCACTGAGGTTACAGAGGCTGAGGGTACACAAGTTTCCACTACCCAAGAAATGGCTGCTGTGACTAAAGAGCCAAGTACTGATGTAGCTGTGCCGGAGACTGAGGCTGCGGAAGTAGTCAAGGAGGAAACAACAGTCTCTGCTGTTGCTCAGGAGAAGGAATTGGACGTGGTTGTCTCTAAGGAGCCGGAGGCTACGGTAGCCGAACTCTCCCAGGAGACTGTTGTCCAGGAAGCTGAGTCAGCAGCCACATCTGTTGAGGGTGTTGAAACAGAAGCCATTAAGGCTGCCGAGGAAGTCACAACTGATGCTGCAAAGGTTGCAATGGAAATTGCAACTGATGTAGCTCAGGCTACCGAGTCTGTGGCAAACATTGTGAAACAGGCTGAAGCAATAGCAGCTGATGTGGCCAAGGTGGCTGATGTCGTAGCAACTGTCAGTGAGGAGATTGAGGCCGTTGTCACTAAGGAGCTTGAAGCTGTGGAAAGTGATGTTGTCAAGGCCACAAATGAGGTTGTAGTGGAAACAGAGTCTCAAACATCAGAGGTTACTAAAGAGGTTGAAGGGGTAGTGACGGATGTAGTCAAAGAGTCAGAGAGTATTGCTACAGAGGTCCCCAAGGAGCCTCAGACTGCTGCCACTGAGCTTACCTCAGAGGCTCAGACCCTGGTTACAGAGATTGCTGACAAGGAAGCTGAAGTCACCTTGGCAGAGGTTTCCAAGGAAGCTGAAGTCATCACAGCAGAGGTTTCCAAGGAGGCAGAGGTCACCCTGGCAGAGGTTTCCAAGGAGGCAGAAGTCACCCCAGCAGGGGTTTCCAAGGAGGCAGAAGTCACCCCGGCAGAGGTTTCCAAGGAGGCAGAAATCACCCCAGCAGGGGTTTCCAAGGAGGCAGAGGTCACCCCGGCAGAGGTTTCCAAGGAGGCAGAAGTCACCCCAGCAGAGGTCTCCAAGGAAGCCGAAGTCCAAACAACCAAGGAGACTGATACTGTGGCTACAGAAGATGCGAAGCTGCCCGAGACTGAGGTTGCTGCTAAGGAAGCTGAGGCCAAAACAGCAGAGGCAGCAGAGGAGGCAGGCACTGTAGTAACTGAAGTCAAAGATGAGACAAGCTCAGCAACTGTCCCCAACACAGAAACCAAGGTTGATACAGAGACTGTTGTGGCAGAGCAGTCTGAGAAACTGGAGAGTCCAACCACAGAGAAGCCAGCTGCCTCTCAGACTCCCAGCACTGAAGAAGCTGAACCCAGTCCAACTGAGAAACCATTTTCAAACAAACAGAGTGGAGATGACGGCGACAAACCACCAGCAAAGTCAAGCCCAACAAAATGATTGCTTGAGATCTTTGATGAAATACTATTGTGAATGAAGAGCTGTTGTAATTGTTAAGTCTGAAACATTCACTTTGAATTCTGTCTGCTTGTCTATCAATATGTTTGTAACTGTCAGTCTGTGGATGCTAAGATTAATGTAAAAGTTTGATCATGACCTGTAGATGTGCAGGAGTCTGAGTAAAAGGATGTGTGAACCACTGACATTGTCCGACTACTGTGTTCTGCTGTCTTCCTTTCTCTCTTCTGGTCATCGTTGCCATTTTCAAAGTCTGTGTCTGTCTGACATTTTGCCCTCTAAAAGGGATGTTCTCCCATGTTTGCTGACCGGCTCTGGCAAGTGTTCAATTACACGTCTGCAAAATGTTCATTCAGAACATTTCTTTCCTGGCACTTCTTAGGAAGAGTGCTGGAGCAGTTGAGACCTGCCCTTGACAAATATTCCTCTCTCAAAGAATGACTGTGGGTTCTGCTAGACCATTTTTTAAAATGTAGTTTGGAGAAACTGTAGGTCTGACATTGTGACACTAGGTTCACAATAACTCAGCTTCCACAGTAAGCACATTTTACATCAGGTTTTTGAGATGTGTTTTGTCTGCTGCTGATAGACATTCAGATGTTGACCCAGGTGGCTGTTGACCTTTCTTGCACATGTGCAGAATCTAAGAAACCTCCCATTAAATACACATATATTGCAGTTTATAGATAATGCAGTTTATATTAGATATATTCCAATACCATTTTTTTCTTCCAGATACAGATTCCAATATCAGAACTTTGTATATCAGCTGATATGGATCTGATACCGGTGTATTTTCTAACAACTGCATAGTACTAACCCTCCAAGGATGTGATATGATTGCTATTATTATTGTATGTCTTGGCTCAAGTTAAAAAAATTGGTATACAGGGACAGATGGGAGGTAGCAGGGCCCTGTGTCAGGGTTAATAAATTACATGATATTAAATTTGGGCATAAATTTAGGCTGTATTGGAGGCGTTTACGATGCTGGTATCGGAACAACCCAATTTATTATCGCGACTAAAATGATCAGTCGACTAATCAATCACTTGGCAGTATCACCAGAAAATTAATCAGCAAAAATGTAATTTTTCAAGCACAAATGACCAAACAGTCGCTGGTTCCACCTTGTCACATGTGAGAATTATTTGCTTTTTCTCAGTTTTATATTGCCATAAATATATGGCAATATAAAACTGTACAAACAACTTCAAGATGCCACCTCAGGCGCTAGAAAATTGTAATGCACATTTTAAAGATTAAACACAGACTTTCAGTTGATAATGAAAATAACCATTTGTTTCAGCTGTAGGGATGGATATGGATACTACTTACTTGGCACATATTTATCAGTACTCTTACTGATACTACTCTACATAATTGGGTGCAAAAAATGACATGAAATGAAAAGATTGAACTTATTACTATTTTGCATTAATGCATTCAATAGTTTCCTTATTATTGCATTTAGCTGCATTTTCATTAAATTTAGTAAAGTGAGCGTACATTTTTGAATGTCTTGTCCTGCCAACTGTTTACGTAACGTAACAAATATAAAGCAGTATCCTTTGTCTTGGAGATTATTGATATTTCAGTACTAACCAGTCAGAAACCTGCACTGGTTCTTAATACCCATCCCTATTCAGCTGTAGTTCAAGGATAATTGAAATTGTGAATATCTGTGGCAGGTAATATTGGGGTCTGTCCATGCAGTTTGAAAAGGTATATAAATATTTACTAAAGAATACTCAACCGGGGTGAAAATACTGTTTTAAATGCCCTCACTGTCACTGTAATGTGTCGCATTACTGAGCCAGTGGATAACAGTGGAGGACTGTTCTCAGTTGCATCCGGATGTCATTGGCATTGTTAGTCATTTCAGAAGTGTTGTTAGTCAGTGCTTATGAAATTTCTATTTGAATTATAATAAATGGAGCTGAAGTTGTCAGCAGGACCTCTCTGTATAATCTGTCTGTTGTTGCTGCTCTGGAATCACCTCTCGCTATGAGAATGTGTTCTCATCTTCGCTCACATGATTGGAATGACACAATCAAACATCAGAGGTCACTGTTGTGCTTCAATGGCACTTTTAATAAAACAGACATTTCATCCTCACAACAGCAATGTCTGGACAGAGAGGACGAGGGGGGGGCTGGGTGAGGGTTCCCTCTGCTGATAGGCTGGTTGCTCCTGATAAGTGAGAGGGAATTGGATAAAGAAAATTGAACTGTGCTGTTGAGCACAGCGTGGGGAAGATGGAGGGGTGTGTGTGTGTGTGCACGCGTGTGTGTGTGCGTATTGAACTGACTCATCTTGGCTGGCATTTGTTTCTCCTCCCGTGTCTACTAAAGAATGATAATATAGCAAAGAGAACCCCGACCACAACCGGACACGCTCCCCTCCCCCTCACATATTTACAGGAAAAATTAATACATTCAGTTAATTTCACTAAGTAACAAAGCTAATTAATCTGTGTTTTTAGCAGAAATCACATGGTTTCACATCCAGTTTTCAAACGGACTTGTCTTTCTGTTCCATTCCTATAATCTTTACGCACACTGTCCATCATTAGGTTTTCTATTGATAAACGACTCACACAAAAATCCCCCCACGCACCCCCTTTTAAAGACTGTTAAATCCCACTTGCCCATATTTATAACTATTTACAGAAGCAGCAATCTAACCATCACAAAAACCCACCCACCCACCAGTCTCATTTGCCCCTCCCCGCGCCAACAAAGTCCCACTCCCACCCAATACAGAAAAAAAATATCCTGACACCCGTCTTGCCGCCCCGTTCCATACACTGCCCACATCTTACCCTGTTCTAAAAGAGCATGCCAAGTTTAACAATGAACACAGAAAATGTCTCTATACAGAAAAAACACCCTTAAAAATGTTTTTTTTTTTCTTCCTCCTCCCACAATGGTGGACATGGACATAAGACAAGATTTCAGTGGCAACAAATAATCGTCATCTTGCTCCATTTTGGGATTTTTTTTTTAGTGCTGACAGGGGCTGGGTTTAGTCATAAGAAAGTCCTGTCGTGGGGGTTTAAGGGGGCCATGTTATGAACAGTGGGAGGGCAGTTTTCCAGGGTCTCTGAGGCAACAGTTGGCCAGGGGGCAGTTTGGAAAGGTGGGGTTTGGGGGGGTTGGAGAGGAGAGGAAGTGTTTTAGGGGAGGGAGTCTAGGTTTTTTTTTTTGTTGTTGTTGTTGTTTTGTTTTGTTTTTTAGAGTCAGAGGTGACGGGGACTAGGGTGGCCGTTGTGGTAGAGCTTCTGCTTGATGTGGACCATGTTGCCGCTGGAGTCTTCCAGCTGTCTGAGCTGGGCTCGGCGACGGAGGTCTCGAAGGTTGCAGAACTGGGGCAGCCATGACCAGGACGGGGTATCTGAAGGACGGACAAGAGAGGCAACAAAGTAGGTGTTAGTGTGTGATGCATTTACTGAAAAATTGGTTGTTTGTAATGTCAAATGCAAGCTGTGAAAAAATTTTAAAAAATGAATTAAACCTTTCGTGTATTTATTTACTGAGCTAAAGAGCTTTCTGTTGCACTGAGATTTTTATACAATTTAGATTTTTAAAAAAGAGTATGATTACATTATATTCTATGTGCCTCAGACACTGAGACCATAGCAGCACCCAGAGTCGGAGCATTTTTAACACACAAAACGGAAGAAAACACCTCTGCATCACTAATGCCACAGAAAGTACAGTGGCACTGCTGTCATAGTATCAATATTTTGTCTTAATCACAACTTGTCGTAATATTAAGAGTGAAATGACTGGAAATGAGGTTTATTGTTAACCAAAGAGTGTTGCTTTTTTGGTTGGGAAGACAGGAGCAAAGACAACTGAATGCAGGCTTTAGGGAACGACACAGCTAGACGACACACTCATGAGATCAAGACACACAATAGTGTAAAATCCTTCTTAGCCTGGTTTTCTGGGTCTAAATCCAGTTAGAGGCTGACAAGACATAACAACCAGCAACACAGAGGACGGATCTCTGCGTTGCGGACTGTCCTTTTCCATGTTAATATCAGCAAGTCCACTTTCACATTCATTTTCTCCTTTAATACTGAATGTAAAGATTTAGGGCTACTGATTTTTTTCATATCTGATATAATGCCTTTTCTGGGTAAAATGCTGAATTGGTATTTTAATAATACTAATAATATTTTTTTAAGCAAACCCAAAAGATGATCTGCTTTAAAAATGCAGGTCATGTATCCCATGCAACATTTAGTGTTTTCAGAAATGGGCCAGTTAAACTAAAAAATGACCCAGAATCCGATGCAGTAAGGTTTTGGTATCTCTATGGTGTGCGCCATAAAAGTGAGTTATGAGCTGCACACAGACCTCAGACTGGAGAAGCTGGTGTTTAATATGTCTTTTAGCCACCAGCTTCATCATAGCTGCAACAACGTTTAATTCTGGGAAGTAGGGGTGAGCTTTTTACAGTGGGGGCAGAGCGACAGGGACGAGATAAAAGATTGGAGCACTGAAATATTGGATGAGAATGGTAAAGGGCAGCAATCTCTTCAAGTGCATCGTGGGGTTGCCCTTGATTCTTCACATTTGTGTCTGGGCTGTTGCACATGTGACATGTGTCCTGGCTTAATTTCTACACAGTCAAAAAGATTTTACAGCTGAGACTGAGGCTGAAACAAGTGTCAAATGTAACTCTCTGTCTCTGACCTATTAGCAGCCACCATGCAGCACATCCCAGCTGGCAAAATTTGGTTGCCAAAAACGTTCTGGGAACATTTGTTTTTGATTCTGGGGAAAAAAACGTTCCTGCATAATGTTTCCTAGATGTTACAGTGGTAAGTTTTTCTGATTTTAAACTTAACGCTACTGCTACATTTCCAGAACATTCTGAAAGGTTCATTGAACATTTCTCCTCAATGTTCCAGACATGTTAAAATGGCAGGTTTTTCCTATGGTTTCTTTTCCAGAGCATTCTAGGAATGTTAGCTGATGTTCAAGAAAGGTTATAGAACGTTCCCTGGATGTTGAAAGAGTTTCCAACGTAGAACCAACATTGTAGTTACGTTTTCAGAACGATCTGAGAGGTTAGTTAACTGCTCAAGAAAGGTTACTTGAACTTTACCCCTTAACATTCTTTAAATGTTAGTTTTCCTGATTAAAACGAACATTCTGGCTACATTCCTAGAACTTCCAGGGAAGGTTAGTTGCGTACCCCTCTTATCGTTCTTAACAGTTACCACAAGAACGTGAAGCTTTTCTACTGTTAAAGCTAATGCTCAAGAAAGCATTCTGTGACAAATAGTTGAATGTTTCAGGAAGGTTAGTTAAAAACATTACTTTATGTAGTTAGAATGTTTTGCAAATGTTATGTTGAACAAAAACATTTGCACAATGTTTTTGGAATGTTGTGGGAGGGTTACCAATAGAAACCTGGAAAGAAAGTTCTGGGAATGATATAGGAACATTATATGTTAGCTGGGATACAGAATAATGCTCTGAACACTGTTCACAGGCTGATCTGCCGTGAAATTGGTGACTGGAAACGAAGTGGGAATTTAGTCAGTTGAATGTTCACGGAAGGTTACTTGAACGTTTCCCTAGATGTTAAAACTGCAAGTTTTATGAACGTAAACTGACATTATTGTTCCCAGAATCCAGAATGTCTGGGTGTTAAATGAGTTTTTTCCAACGTAGAACTAACATTATAGTTAAATTCTCGTAACATTCTGAGATGTTACTCGACTGTTCAAAAAGGTTACTAAACGTTCCTGGATGTTAAAGGAGCATTTTTCTGATGTAGAACTGACCTTGTGGTTCAAGTTCCCAGAACGTTCTTGGAATGTTGAGTGTTTAAGAGAGGTTACGAGAACGTTGCCCCTTCACGTTCCCTGAATGTTAAAGCAGAGTGTTTCCAATGTAGAACTAACTTAACAAGTAGTTAAGTTCCGAGAACATTCTTGGAATGTTAGTAGACTGTAGAAAGGTTATTTGTTCCCCCATAATGTTCCCTGTTCCCTGTGTTACAGGAGCAAGTTTTGCGATATAAAATTAACATTCTTGCTACGTTTGCATATTCCCCTTATGTTACAAAAAGAACCTGTTCTTCTGCTGTAAAGCTAATGTTAAGTTTACATTCTGTGAAACAAGGTTAGTGGAAGGTTAGTTTAAAAATATTAATGTGGTTTTTGTTTTTAGCATTTTAGGGATGCTACGTTGAATAGAAATAAACCATAATAAAAATAATTTAGTGCATGTGCACAGTGTTCCTAGTGAGGGTTACCACATAGAAATCTGGGAGGAACATTCTGGGAATATTATGGGAACATTATGTGTTAGCTAAATAATACACAGGCTTCCTACAAGAAAGGCCGACCTGCTCTGAAATGGGTGACCGTCTGGAAACTACGTGGGGTTTCATGAATGTGAGGTGTAGAACGTGACGGGGGAATGGCGGAGCAGACATTCGTGCTTGTCAGGTTATAAACCAGAGCCGGCGAGGCGGAGCGAGGTCCACAGAGACAGCAGAGGGAGAAGGAGGGGAGAGCCCCAGACAGCAATGGCCCTGCTAGAGGATGAGCGAGAGGAGGGGTGGCGGTGGTGGTGATGGTGGTGGAGTTGGGGAGAAGGGAGGGAGGGAGGGAGGGGGAGTGAGGTGTTGGATGGAGGGGAGGTGAGGAGGGAGAAGAGAGAGTGAGTTATTTATAGCCGTGAATGGGTATGCTGTCCACAAGGACTGCTCTGAAGGGTATCCAAAGGAAAAGGGGCAACGAAGACAGGTTTCTCTCATTTGAATAAAAGGGTGGAGGTGGAGGTGGGGACTGGGGATGGAATCGGGAGACATGATAATGCAAGGCAGAAAATGGGAGGCGAAGGCACAATTGTTACGGTCTTTTTAGAGGAGAGGGAGGTAAACGCTGAACACCGGGTCATCATTTTCTCCATTTTTGAAAGAGTTTTTGTGTTTTTCTCCCGAAAGAGACACTGGTATCAGATATTCACATCACATCACTGATAAGAAAGAAGGGGGGAAAAAAGTAGTTGCAGCAGGAAGCATTGTAAAGGAAATGGCCAGGAGTAGATTCAATAAGTGAAGAGGGAGGGGAGAGGGAGGAGCTACAGATAGAATTAGGAGGAGGAGAAAAAAAAAGAATCAATGTGCATCTCAATGTAGTGTGTGTGTGTGTGTGTGTGTGTGTGTCTCACTTGCCATTCCAGCTGCTCTCTCTCATTCTATTTATAGCTCTGGAGGAGAG
>JAJHUR010090294.1:2688-16845 GCA_027495735.1 Lutjanus campechanus | reverse complement strand
AGTGTTCCTACAGTGTTCCTGCAGTGTTCCTGCAGTGTTCCTACAGTGATCCTACAGTGTTCCTACAGTGTTCCTGCAGTGTTCCTGCAGTGTTCCTACAGTGTTCCTGCAGTGATCCTACAGTGTTCCTACAGTGTTCCTGCAGTGTTCTACAGTGTTCCTGCAGTGTTCCTACAGTGTTCCTACAGTGTTCCTGCAGTGTTCCTGCAGTGTTCCTACAGTGATCCTACAGTGTTCCTACAGTGTTCCTGCAGTGTTCCTACAGTGTTCCTGCAGTGATCCTACGTGTTCCTACAGTGATCCTACAGTGTTCCTGCAGTGATCCTACAGTGTTCCAGCAGTGTTCCTGCAGTGTTCCTACAGTGTTCCAGCAGTGTTCCTGCAGCCTGCAGAGCTTCAGTCTGGGGAGAAATCACCTTCAACCACAGATCTGATATTAATCAGCTCGCTATTTGTTTGTCTGTACTCATTTTTGAACTCTGGAGTCTCACATATTTCACTTTTAAGTGTGACTTGGATTAAAGTCACAAACTCGAGTCCCCCCCTCACGGTCCACGGTGGTCAGAGTGTGTGTGATCATCAGTGTCCACTGAGGCCGTCACTTCCTCGTTGTCCTCTAACTGCTCATTAACTCGTCTCCTGGTTTTCTTCTTCGCTGATCATCTGTTCATCAGAGGTCACAACATCCACATACTGATACATGACACATTACCCACAACCAATTAGTGTGAACACATACACACACACACACACACACACACACACACACACACACACACACACACTGGTTCGTGGCTGCTGGTCTGTATGGAGGCTGAGAGCAAATAGCTTCTCTTCCTCTTGAAGGCTTCATAATGAAATATTGATATTTGTGCAGCAGGTTGTTTGTTGTGTATAAATAATAAGATAATGAACTAAAGGGCAGAAACAGTCGAAGCTTCAAAACACAACCAGTAAAGTTTTTTATGTCCTCTGAGGCTCCTAATGTGTATTTCTCTTTTTAACATCTCTGTGCATCTCTGCTTCATTGTGTAAATGAAGGATCTGTCATTCACTGTGTGTCTGCGAGTCGACTTTTTGCCTTTTGGTTAATCGATACAATACAATAAATAAATAAAATAAAAATTAAAAAACAAACAAAATAAAATATGAGAAATACATCAATTTAAAAATGTCTAAAACAATAAATAAAATGGAAAATTAAACAGGAAAGTAAGCAAGTGACAGAATTCAAACAAAAATAATAAATTATTATAATTTAAAAAGATACAATAAAAAATCCAAGTAAATACAGATACAAGTTTTATGCATGCTTTTTTACACTTTTCAATTATTTATTTTTTTGTGAATTTAATGGCAAATTAATAAATTTATTAAATCATTTATTTATTTATGTTTGTCAGTTTCTGTCAGATTTGTTCCTGAAAGATGTTTTAACAAACTGAGTCGACTCTCAGCTGATCA
Organism: Lutjanus campechanus; assembly: GCA_027495735.1. Classification (NCBI taxonomy): domain Eukaryota; kingdom Metazoa; phylum Chordata; class Actinopteri; order Lutjaniformes; family Lutjanidae; genus Lutjanus; species Lutjanus campechanus. The sequence goes on along the minus strand of JAJHUR010090294.1, from coordinate 15,381 downwards.
GAGTTTAAACCTGAAGAGTAAATAAAGATCAGAGCGTCTCTCAGACAGCAGCAGCGTGTTGAGGAGTGAAGTGAAAACTGTCGAGAGGACCAGCGGTGATGTAGTTGCAGGGGATTGTGGGATACATCTCTGGCAGACGGGGTGACATCATGGGGGCGGAGTTTATGGTGGAGGGGGTGTGGCGGCTCATTAAGAGTTAATGTCAGGTTAATGTGCTCTCTGGGAGGGTGTTGTGGTCTCAGTCTGTGATGTTAATGTTACACCTCCACCTGACTGACAGCTGCTGGCTCCGCCCACCCTCACACCAGCCTCACTGTACCCACAATCCTGCTGGATCTGACCTCTGACACCCCCCTGACCCCCGTGGCTGCAGCCATGATGCTGACCTGTGCAGTTCAGATCAGACCCTGGACCTGAGTCAGTCCAGATCCTCCTCAGTCTGATCCAGTCTGCAGGTCTGTGGGTCTGTTTCAGGTGAGCTCAGACATTTTGAACCTGTGAAACAAATTAATCACAAATCGACAACATGCTGAAGTCAGTTTCTCAGATCAGATGTTAAAGACAAACTGTCCACACAGGTGATCAGATCAGATTTGTGTGTCCAAACATCACCTGTCTATCTACCTGGGTTGCTATGGTAATGACGCAGGTGACAATAACTTCATACGCTGGTGATGCAGCACAACAAACCTGACATTCGTCATCTCGTTCTCGAAACGATTGCAGTGTTAAGTTGTGGTGCAGAGCTCCTACATCGCACCAGACAAACAGCTGGTTTCCATCGTGATGCACCTCAGTCACTCTGAATCTGACATCATCATTGTTTGTTGCGCTGCGAGTGACACAAAAGTCACCTGATGTCCAATTTGAGCGTCCAGATCCTCCAGACTGAGACGCATCTGCAGAAATCTGATTCTAATCATAATTCAAACCACCTCCAAATATTAGATCCAGAACCCACATTTCATGTGCTTTTTTGTTTGTTTTGTTTTGCTGTCCAGACTTCCTAAAATCGATCTGGATACGACCTGGACCTGGTCAGGTCTGCTGAGCTTTGTGGCTGCAGATCAGGTACCAGCTTGCACACTGGACCCAACAACTAAGTGTTTCCTTTAAAAAAAAATTTTTTTAAATGTTTTCTATAACTTTATTTTTTCAAAGGATGAAGAATCATGTTGTTGGTCCACTGCTGAATTTACTGCTCATGATAAAACATCACTAACCACACGATGCTGCTTATTTGGACCAGTTTATTGTTGGTTTTGGTCTTTTCTTTAGATTTGATGACAATGAGGATCGTATAAAATATCACCAGACTTACACTTTAATGTCAGCTGATGTCATTTAGTAACCGATCTGTCTTATATTATGAAACCAGAGGAAATTCCAGGTGGATATTCCCTGAGATGAAGGTAGATGGAGTTCCTGTTTAGTCAGGTCTGGGTCTGATCGCGGCTCTTTGACTGCAGGTGGATCTGACACCTGATCTGTGGCCTCCGTCAGGAAACTGTGGAGGAAAATGTGAAACAAGTGGATACTCGGAGAATCAGATGTGTCGACTCATTATCGGACGTGTTTTGAGGTGAGCCAAGCTGTCGGCTCCTGCGAGAACGTGGCGGTGGGGCCGTTCCCCCGATCAGCCGGGACGGATTGAGTTTCAGCCGTCCGGCCTCTTTAATGACCGACCCTCTGCTCGGAGCCTGTGATCCGGAGCGGCCCTCCTTTCACATTCCTGCCAGACTCTGGGCCCTCCCTGCCCTGAAAGGGGCCCCAATCTGTCGGACATCTGCAGCCCGTCTTACCTTGTCATTAGAGACAGACCACTGGCTCGGGCCGCCACGGACACTTCTCACTGACAACTTTCCCTCAGCCCCGGCTCGCTCTCAGGGGACTGAAGGACCCTGTGTAGGGACCCCCCAGGAGCAGAAAGCCTCCATCGTTACCTGTGGGGGGCGGACCGGGGTGGAGGAGGTGGAGGCGGGGGGCGTCTCCAGGGAGCCTTTTGTTCCTGTAAAGAGAGAGAGAACTGAGGATGGTCAGACTGGTTTAACTGGTAACTGAGCTAAAGACTGAGGAGGCCGTCAGACTGCAGGAGAGAAACCAGACTTTAACAAGACCTGGTTCACTGAGTCGAACCTCAATCTGACAGAAAACACTAAAGTTATCAAGTCAAAAGATCCGACATGTGGACGAGAAACTGATCTGAACCAAACGTCACTGAAACAAAGATGGAAAGACATCTGCCACACAGTTTTATCAGACCTTCTTCACAGTTTTCCTTTTTGTCTTTTCAATTTTTTGATAATTTTTTCTCTTTGGATCTTTTTCAGTGAAATAAATCAGGGAACCGGTCAGTGTATGAAAACAGGGACGAGGGTCGTTTTGAGGAATCACAGGTTCAAAATGCTGGAATCAGTTTCACTGGTTCGCAAACTTTTTTCCTTGGCGCTCCCTCTACCTGAGCACCAAAAGAATAAGTGACTCACTCCAAAGAACATTGACATAAGTTATAACGGACCCTTGTTAAGTCCCGCCCCTTTTAGCACTGTGCTCCAATAACAGTTGAGCAAACTTGGCATCAACTTTCTCTTTTTTGTTCTGTGAAAGCAACATAGAGGACCAAATCTTAAGTTAGTAAAACACTCACCAACCAGCTAGCTAATGACTGATGTAGGTTAGCTCGCTCGTTTCTTAGTGTTTTGCTAAAACTGGCTGATTTAAAATGTGAATGTATGTGATTTTTATCCCTGCAGTGTTTTTCGGCCATCTTCAATATTTGGTTTTCTTTTCAACACAGACAAGCCAACCACAGAGCTTGTTTCAGTACAGGAAACAGGAAGTATAGAACTAAAAGGGGCGGGACTTAGAACCTTTACTTTTGGTAAATGTCTCTTAACATTTTCTCTTTTAACAACCCAGCAGAGTCGGCTGAAACACACTCATCATGACCAAAACAATAATAATAATTTTGACTTGACTCTCTAAGTAGCCTGTTATTTTTGGGTGAAGCATCTTTTTTAATAGTTTCGTGTACAGACCTTTGTATGAGCTGTGATTTTAGTTAACATGACCTCAGAGCAGATGTTGGCTGTGAGCTACTTGGATTAGTTGCTTTGGAAATTGTAATCCCTTACACTACTCGTACTGGGTAGAGTAATAATATTGGAAAAATATATTGCAGAGTAATGTATTACTGCACAATACTGCTGAATACTTATTGTTACACTCTGTTTTGTGCTTGTGTTGTTTTGTCTATCTGTGTATTTACATGGTTCCTCTGCTTTCTTCTGTTTTGTATATTAACATACTGTGTCTTCATCCTGAACTTTTGTTTTTTTGAGTTTTAGTCTAAATATAGTTATTTTTTATTAATCTATCTTTTGTTTGTTTTCTCTAATTTGTCTATTTATTCTTTTACTTTTTTAAATCCCTGCTGTTCAGCTCTTGTTCCCAGAAGAGATTTTTCTTTGTGCTTGGTGATCTACAATTTTTTGTCAATAAATTATTTTTAAAAAGAAAAGAAGAAAAGAAAAGGGGGAAAAACAACTCAAGAGAACATAAAAACTGCTTTGCCAAATTTAGAAAGTTTTTTCAACTTTTTTTTAAAAGAGATGTTCTAAAGTTTGGACTGTGTCCAGGTTTATATTGAACTTTCTTGGTGACCTATAAGAGGTTTCATACTGTGAGATAAAAGTACATGAGAGCTGTCGGCCTCTGACAAGTTCACAATAACTTTAAGACTCAGTACAACATCTGCTGTCCATTAACAACTAAAATAGTTTGTAATACAAGGCAGAGACTGTTCATGGCACCAAATACTGAACATTTACACATTCAGGTACTCAAAGAACTCGAGCAACAGGAAATAACACTCAGGTCTTTATTTCATTTTTATTTACTTTTTAACCAAGACTGTGATCTTTAATAACCTGAGTCCTTCTGTGGCTTGAACCTGATGTGAATCCTGATCTCTGCTGTCCAACACTGACCTCTGAACTACAGCCTGTGTTCTGTACAAGAACATAGAACCTCTGTCACTCACGAAGATGTTTCCACTGAAGATAATCCAGGAAGAAATCACATATTTGATGAACCACATTAGTAATTTGCAAAGGTAATTTTTAGGAGACAAGGTTACCATGACGGAGACATGAGGACAAATAAACAGACTCAGACACGTCTGTCAATCACTTTTTTTTAGTTAGTTTGCAGTCAGTTACATTCTGTACACGTTCATATTCAAACATAGAGTCAACAGTTACAGTTTGACACAATCAGAATGAATTTACAATTTATGGAAGTTCTGCACATTTGCTTTGAAAACGTCTCCATCGTCTCTGATGTTTCATGGCTGAGTCACACCAGCTTTTACAGCAGCCATGTTTTACACCAAATTCAATGAAAAAAAAATCATATTCATGTTAATCTCTTGATGTCTCAATAGTGTTGCTGCAGTTTGTGAAATAGTCTGAATGAAAAATAATTTGTCTCATGAATTGTAACAAAAATATTGTCAGTCTGTGTTAATGTACACAGACTGTTTCACAAAATGCCTTGATACTGGGCTGGTTCCACATGAGATCACTGGTACTGCTGGAGCTAAAGTTATTTCATGCACGTCTGGTAAAAATAAAAATTACAGTGCGACATTGCAGTTCTGTGGTGATGTTTGCAGTCAGTCACAAGCTCAGTAGATGCATCTTGTGTTCAAAAGTGCTTTGTGTTTAGTTGGCAAGCAAGTTAGATGGCTAACATGTTACGAGCTATCAGGCTAAGACACTGTTGTAGAACTGTTACCTTACAGAAGTTAGTTTCCAAGTAGCCGGTGGGGTGAAAACAGGGTGAGCAACAACGGCAGTGACGTCTTTCAAAAATTCAGCTTAACATTCAAATTCCAAACTGAACTGGACACCACCAAACCGTCCAACCAATCAGAGGCAGCTTTAAGATTACATTCATTCACTGTACGTTTCTGTAATGTCAATTTTAGCAGTTACTTCAAGGCAACATGTCGTCTATAGTTACTTTATAGAACCAGTTTCCTTCATTCTAACCTGCTAAAGTCAAAGCATTTATTTATTTATTTATTTTATTGTGAGGCAGTTTTCACTTTGTGGCACAAGGGTCATTACTGATAAAGTTTAATGTGGCAGTTTCCCAGACAAACTATATAAAAACCTCAACATATAAACAACATTTTAGGCAGTCATGTTAATTTGTAATGTTTCTCTCATTGTAAGTTGGCTGTAATTAGCTACAAACCTAAAATGTTAAACGTCCACAGTTTGGTTCCAAATGTAAACCCTAAAACAAGCTGGTTAGACTGACGGTACCACAGTTTGTTTTCCGTTACTCTTGTATTCTAAACTCTCTAATGAGTTGAGAGACATTAAATGAAATACAGTGCAGCTTTTTTAAAATCTGAATGATGTCAGGATCATAATGTTATAACAAACAAAAGGCAGGTTATTAGAGGAGCAGGTGTTTTCATCAAACTTTGAAGGGACTTCAAGAACTGTTTAAAGAAATATCTGTCTGGTCTGGCCCCTTTCCACCAAACTGGCTCTGGTTCTTGAACCGGTTCAGTTCAAGTTTCTTGGAACCTTGGTGCTAACCAACAAACCAGCCTGCATTTCCACCAGTTTTGAGGGGAACCATAGTCATCCGGGAGGGGTCATAAATGGAAAACTTGAAGTTTTCGAAATTAGTTGCTCAAACTGGGTCAGAACCAGTTCCATGTTGGTGGCCTGGATGGCCCTAAAGTGTTGCCCGAGGGGCTTTGAAGGACTTTGTTTTGCTGCATTGCCTTGTGTAATCAGCACCACACTGAGGGCCCAGAACAAAGTCCGACAACCAGGCACAGCATGACTCACAGTCCTCAGAGTTTGACCAGGGACACAACAACATGAAATGTGGAGCTTTTCTGAGATACATTAGAGGGACGATCATTGAGTTGCCTATGGTCCCTGTCTGGGCACCCAGGTGAAGTTCCACCGTCCCTCGGGGTCCTTTCTGACGAAGGCTTGTCCTTGGGGGAAGCTGTGGGTCTTAACGCTGCTGGAGGGGCTGAGGGACATACTGAACGCCAGATCTGTGCGACTGCGAGGTGTCTGAGGCGTCTGAGGAGGCTGAGAACCTGCTGGCAGACTCACTGGGCTGCTGCAGGCTGGTGTCCACGGATGGTTGATGGCAGGATTCGAAGATGAGAGGGGGGAGAACGGGACTCTTTGTCCTGGTGGACTGAAGTGGTTTTTGTCCTGTGATGGTGGAGACCAGTAAGCAGGATTTTTTTCTTGACTTACCTCCAGAGTTTGGGCTCGACTGGAGGCTGTGATGGAACAGATCTCTGCTCCGTCTGGTGACTGGGTGAAGGCTGGTTCCTCTGGTGGCGGTGGAGACTGGAAGGCAGTGAATGTGTTGTAGCTCCTGATCACAGCTTCAGGAGCTTCGTACTGTCTGATCAGTCCAGAGGCAGTGAAGTCAGAGCATTGACCTGCAGATATTCTGCAGTTCTGAGGTGACTTGGCAGGATTATGACAGTTTGGTTCTTGGCATTCAGCAGCAGTGTACCTATAATCAGTTTGAGGTGTTGATGTTCGGTTGTAGCTGTGGACAGAGGAAGGTGCAGAAGTGACGACTGGAGGACTGAACGAGGAGTTGAGAGTGCATTCAGGGGACGAGGAAGAGGGGACATCATAAACTGAGCTGTTGAGGCCGTATCCAGGCGAGGAGGAGGAGGAATCATGGGTTGTATCGATGGTGTCTCGGTCCTTCAGTCCCAGCGTTCGTAGAACCCAGAGGTCCAGGTTTGGTTCTGAGGACGAAGATGTCTCAGAGGGCTCGGAGCAGAACTCGGCAGTGAGGTTCCTACAGACTCTCTTACTGACCTGCTCGGAGGTCAGGAGTTGATGACTGCAGTTCTGGAAAGATCCATCATCAACGTGCATGAGGTTTCTCTTCAGCTTCCTCCTCCCATCAGCACTTAGTTTCTATGAAAAAGGACAGAACAAGATGTCAGATTTCTAGTTTCATCAAACTGATTCTGCCCTCATTATGTTCATAAGACCAGCTGGACAGAAACTTTTCTCCAGTTGAGAAAGGTCCACTTTTGAATTGGCACACAGGATGTGGACACCTGACTGAGACTTGATTGATTTATATCACAAAATCAACTTGCAGAGACTTAAAACGTGGTGAAGATTGGTAATCCATCTCATATTCCTTTGCCAAAAATTAGGTCTGGTTCTTGGACCAGTACCATTCAGGATTCTTGGAGCCTGGGTGCTGTGTAGCAAACCAGCCAACATTTCCAGCACTTTTGAGCAGAACCATTGTAATCAAGGATGCATCCTCATCAGAGGGTGTTGACCAATGCACAGCGAGCTGGAGAATATGACACGCCCACTTTGGTTTGCACTTTTGGTTCCAGCTGGGAATCAACTTTTCAGGATCAGCACCAATTTATTCTTGGTCGAAACGCTCCAGAACATTTCAAAATGAGAACACCCCCCAAGAGTTACAGTTTATGATGGTAAACAGACCTTTGCCTTTTGTTCCAGGTTCCTCACAAAAGAAGAGTTGAGGAACTCTCTGAGTTTGTTGTTCTCCTCCTGCAGTCGGGCCAGTTCCTCCTCTCTCTGCAGCAGAGTGTCCTGAAGCTGTAAAAAGATTAAAAACATATTGATGTCAAAAGTCAAATTAATATGCACGAGGATTCACCAACAATCTGACGAATGAAATTTGGTCAAGATCACAGATTTAATGTTTTAACTCGTCAGTGTATTTTCTGCAATGAAGCGCTGCGTATTTACACGCTTCTACCAGCTCAGTGCTGCATATTTTATATTTTCTGTGGCCGCTGAGAGTTGAAAAATGTTCAGCGTCATTTTTTACCCAACCATCCAATAACAGTAGAACAATGGCAGGACAATTAACACAAACTGTGTCCTGCTCATACAAAATTACAGCATGAACCAGCCTCTGTCCGACTTCAGCACTTGGACCAATCAGTGGTACCGAGATGTTTCCTCGCCCACAAAATGTCCATCCTCTCTCCAGGGGCATTTCTAGAGGGGGTGCATGGGGGGGAGGCACTGGTCAACCCTGAAATCTGATTGGCCACCCCAAGAGCCACCCTGTTATCTTCAAGAATGATTGGTTATCTGCCCAGTGAGAGGCGGGAACTTATTTTAAACCACTTATTTGAGTGGTTTCATTCTTTTTTAGTGTGTGTTGTTTTTCTTTTGTATGTAGCCTATTTTTCAAATTTTTACAATGTTAACTTAATAAATAAAGTATTAAATAAATAAATAAAGTATTTTTCACAGTGGAGTTTGGAGGATGAGTTTCACAGTCTGAAGAAAGAGGAACTTTTTATTTGTATTATTTATCTCTAAATAAAAATGTCAAACACAGGAATGCAAGAAGCTCTAAGATTCTGTAATGTTCTCAAGCCCTCCCTTCATCCAGAACAGGACTCTGACTTGTGCAGAAATTTTGCCCTTTTTTTAAACTAACACTTAAATTAAAACAAGTAGTGATTGTTGGTGCAGTAAAATGATAACAAATAAAACTTGTTGTGATGTTAATGTGTGAGTGTTGGTACCTGTTTGTTTCTCTGCAGCTGAGGTGAGAGCTGCTCCGTCCACATCAGACCAGCCGGTGGAGAGCTGCTCCAAACACACTGAGACTCTGACAGACAGACACACAAACAGGGTAATGTTACTTTTAAAAAGTAATCTGATTGCATTGTACTTCCATATCCTTGTGAATGCAGACTTCACAGAAGTTTTAACAAGTTCTACTTTCCATCACTATAACTTAGATTTTAATGAGCATAAAGTAGTTGTTTAAATCTTTTTTTTAAATATTTAAACTTCATGTTTTTCAGGAGTAGCAGCCTCCGGTGGTCACCAGAGGAACTGCAGCAGGTGATGTTCAGCTGCTGCTCTTTTCTTCCTCCTCAGATTTAAATCTCAGCTCGACATGATGAATTGAAGACTGCGAGTGAGGAGACATGGAGGAAATTAAAAGATGAATCTTAATATAAACTGTTGGGGATGTTTCTGTCGGGACAGATCGTTCATGTGTGAACCTGCCGCAGCGTTCGGTTACCCAGAGTTCATAGAGAGGAGCGAGAAACTCTTCTGTTTGATAAATGAGCCGCCGCCGCTCTGCTGAATGTGGCATTTAAACAAAAGTAGAAACAGTCCTGTTATAGTGAGTCGACCTGAGTCAGCAGAGAGAAGCTGAGCACAGACTGACGACAGCTGGACTCTGATTGGCTCGAAATGTTAAAAGATATAATATTAGTACGTTACTGAATATTTGTTCAATGTTTCTGATATAAAATGCCTCACTCTGCCCATCGGTTATAAAATTATTAAAAAAACAATCTGCATGTTGTTCACTTGTGCACACCATCACACCATACACACACACACACACACACACACACACCCAGTTCAGACAGTGTGAATGTGAACGTGGCTCCAAGCTGAAGATCTACACTGAAGATTCAGACTAAAACATGGTGTAAATAACATTGTTTCAGTCAGCTTGTCATGTTGGAGCTTTAGGAGACTTGGATTACAGCAGACGAGCAGCAGGGAGGCATTTTGTGTTTTTACTCTGTTTTTTTAATGTTTGAAAACTGGTCACCAGTCACTTCACATTATTTGGGAGATTCAGTTTCCCTGTGAAACTCCAGCAGAGTTTTGTCGACTGAAAAACCTTCGATCAGCATGAGGGGGGAGTAGATAATGACTGAACTTTCATGTTTGGGTGAACTATCCCTTTAAATGCAGGTAGCTGAGTATATTTGCTGAAGTACAGTTTTGAACTATTTGTATTTTACTTGAGTGTTTCTATTTTATGTTACTTTATACATCTACCACACGTCATTTCAGAGTGAAATATTACTACTAAATATTACTCTTACTTTTTACTTCACTACATTTATCTGACAGCTGCAGTTAATTTGCAGATGACGACATGAAGAGTTCATAAAATATTAAGTGATCAGTATAAAATGGGTAAACAGCTACAACATTACACTGCTGCTCACATATTAATGCATCAGTAATAATAATTAAATTGTAATAATTATGTAAAAATTTAACTGACAAGTACTTTAAGTTTGGATATTTTAAGATATGTTTTGAGTGCAGGACTTTTACTTGTAACAGAGTATTTTTATACTTTTATTCAGAAAACTATCTGAATTCTTTGATGAAATGTGAATCTTAGTTGTCAGTTGTCGATTCTCACCCCACACAGACGACACGGACGGCGGCTTCTCTCCGAGGTCATTGAGGTCACAGGGGTCACAGGCCCAAACAGAGGCCAGGGTCTCCATGGAAACGTCAACAGTGTCAGGGCCAAGGTCCTGGAGCATGAGGTGATGATGATGATGAAGAGGAGGAGGAGGAGGAGAGGGATTCCCTACAGAGACACAGAGAGAGTTTGTGTGTGAATGAAGAGAAGGGAGGGAGGGAGTGTGTGTGTGTGTGTGTGTGTGTGTGTGTGTGTGTGTGTGCGATGCAGTGCCAGCTGACTGTGTGTTGATATGGTGATGATCAACACTTCAGTTACTTTCACATGTTAAGAGAAACATTTTGACCTGAAACTCTCGTCACTGGTTTTATTCAGCAGCTGGTTTCTGACCAGTTTGATGAATTTTTTTCACTGTTTTATATAATTTATTTTATTTTAAATTCAAAATGACTGAAGGGATTAAATAATTTATTAAAGTTCACAAAATAAACCAGATTTATGAGACAGAAATATTCTTTTCTGCTGCCTGATCCTGTCAATCACTTCAGATTGGACTTGTGACTACAGGGAGGAACACAGAGGGTCTCAGGGGGTCTCAGGGGGTCTCAGAGGGTCTCGGGGGGGTCTGAGACTCTTTGACTGACACATGAGACCCCCTGAATGGCACCGGGTGAACATGTATGTAATCTGTCATTTTGCAGGAAGCAGACAGGATGAACCAGGCAGGACTCCTGCAGGACTCCTCCCCTCGTCCTGCAGGACTCCTGCAGGACGAGGGGAGGAGGACTCGGTCTTTACATGGATGATACTTTGTGCTCAAACTCAGACACAGATGATGGACAGATGTTTCAAACATGTTGAACTTTTTATGTGAAGATGTCGACCAGGTTATCACCATCGTGTTGCCGCTGTTTAAATTCAGTCTGACGCAAATTTTAAAAAATGCCCGACAGAATTATTTCTTGCATGTAAACATGTATGTATATGTTTATTTTGCTTCATATTTTCACTCTGTTCCACTGAATTTAATTAATCATCTGTTATATTTTCTGTGTATTCTGAAGGAACTGCAACTGTGTCCAGTATTCATTATTCAAATTGCAAAAAATATTCATAGAAATGATACAAAAAAATGGTGTTTCCTCTTAAATTGTCATTAAACACGTGGTAGTGTCTTGTTAGACTTTCTTCTTCTATGGTTGTTGCTGCTGCAAATCATCAACAATCCAAATATTGTAGAAAACCAAAAGTTACCCCGTCTGAAAAACAGTGGATTTTCTTCTGCTTCATCACTGGTTACTGTTAGAAATACAGATTCAGATCTTGTGTAAGACTTTGTGGTGTCCTGATCCTCAGGTTGGGAACCACGGCTCTAAAATTTTTAACTTCGTTAGAACAAAGAAGTCCAGAAGAAACCAGTAGTTCACTTAAGAATGAGGACAGGTGAGAGTTTTGGTCTAAAGCCCATCTGTGTATCATGAGGCAGCTTTTGAAAATCCACCCACAGTTGGAGACAAACGATTATTTATAATATTATCAGGAACACTGAGACGAACAGAGACAGACTGGATGCCTCCAGCAGTGTCAACTGTCAAGTAATAACTGTGAGTTAAAATTAAATTATTATTAAACATCATATACACGTACATGATACGTTTGACTTATTACACGGATTTGTTAAATACTCGATTCTGATTAAGATTAATGATTAAAACATTCTAAAGTCTGTTATTTCTGAATATTCAGTCCCTCCAGGGTTTTGATGACTGTGGATTGTTGTGACATAAAATACCTGATTTACGGCTTTTTTGCCTAAAATATTGTGATGCGTGTTGTGATGTTTTTAGGCTTTTTGTGATGAAGTTGGAGGAGCAACTGATAAATGTTTTTTTTTTTAAAGTTTTGATTTATTTATTTTATTTTTATTTATTTATTGGATATTATTCATTAAAAATCGACGGCAGTTTGTCCCAGTGAGAATAAAACTGCCCTCTGTTCTGATGTTCTACCTGCGTGACGTTTGGGCTGCTGTGATTGGTGGGACTCGTGATTGGGACATTGATTGGTTAAATTTGCAGAAAAGTTGCAGTGATCGGACAAAAATGAAAAAGGTGGAGCCGAATTCAAAGAAGTTGGTTGAATTTGTGGTAATTTGTGCGACCGCAGCATCGCAGTTTCCTGGAGGGACTGAATAAAAGACCGTTGCTATGGACACAGTTCTGATTAGAGATGGTAATGATTAATAGTTAATCAATTAATCACTTAAGAATTTAACTGATTAAAAATGTATTAATCAGTAATTAACTGCTAGTCGAGCAGCAGTTGCACCTCATCTGACATTTGTTGAATAAGGAAACAAAATGAGGGGAAAAAAACATGCATTTCATTATTTTATTAATTATTAATGATTAATTGATT
>JAJHUR010090293.1:1717-11721 GCA_027495735.1 Lutjanus campechanus | reverse complement strand
CAGCTCTGTCAACAGCATGCAAAGCATCTCTCTTACCCTTCACTTGCTCTGGGCTGTGTGTGACCAAATCTCGTGGGATCTTTGCTTGTTGCCGGAAGAAAACAGAGGACGAATGGGACAGCCGCTTTCTTGAGGAAGAAGTGTTTCGGGATTGGATGTCTTCTCTTCTTGGGCTGGCAGTAGTCATCTTGGGAAAAGACCCGATGGTCTGCAAGGCGCAGTGTCTGGACAGGAGTGTTAGCATCCAATTGTAGCACAATTAGCCACAACTTCAGCATCTCGCCGTCCGACAAAGTCAGCCTATGAAAGCTGTACGGGGTGTTGCATGACATCCTGTTCTTGCAGTTCGGCGAAGCAAAAACACGAACCATTGTTTTCAGTCGTTGCAGTAAAACTCTTAACTGAACTCCGGGACAGCTAACTCCGCTCTGACCGGCTCTCAGCGTGACTCCTCTGTTTTCTTCCAGCAACAAACAAAGATCCCGCGAGATTTGGTCACACACAGCCAGTGTGTGACCAGCGAGCAAGTGAAGGGTAAGAGTTTTGCATGCTGTTGACAGAGATTACACTGGCGATCTGAGCTGGACTGTGGCAAAAAAAACCAAACACTTTTAATGCACAAACTTTTACGGGACGCCCTCATATCAACCGTTATAACTAGTTTCGCGGCTGCCAGCTGCATCCGCCTCCCTCAACACTGAACCAATATTAAAACGAGTTGTACAGTACCTATCAATCATACACACACATACACATGGGGGAATAGGGCCCAGGTTAAAAAATACCTAAGTTATCCTTTAAAGCCACTGGAATACCAAATTCATAACAGCCTTCTACTGTAACTATGTAATTTAGGCTCTTCTGTTAGTAAGCATCTTAAATGTATTAAAAATTAAATAAATAACTAAATAAATAAATATAGTCATTTAAGTTTTTGTTCACTTTCCTGGTATTAGGTTTGAATTGCTCATGCTTGAACATTTATAAGGAAGATTACAGAATTAATTTTGTGAACCAGTCATAAAAAAAAACCATGCTACCAACTGGTGCAACAGAATCTCTCTGCTCCCACTTCTGGCTCATTTATGCTTAACGTTAGATATGTATACAAATACAGACGGAGACTTCTGTCCATACCCTGCATTCATTTTGTCTGTATTTGTGCACATTTTCTGAAAACTTATGAATATGGACGAAATGGAGCAGTACCTCTGGGAGTGGTGGGGGCAGCGAGACATGACCACAGGGCACGACAAAGATTAGAAAATCCTAAAGCATTGGAAATTATGTTCATTGTCGATTAGAAGCACAAAAAAGTGATTTATTTAGTGGCTGCACAGACCATCACAGTCTTTAATGCTGCCTCTACTTTTGAGTCTTTCCCAAGAGGTACATTAATGCAGCCTCCTCCACTGTCACCATGTTTGTTGTTCTTCTTTGTGGTTACTTTTGACTCTGAGTGGCGCCCTCTAGTGGTTGTATGGCTTGACATCCATGCCAATGTGAAGGACGTAAGGAAGTATGTGGGCAGTGATGGTTACAGTGTTTTAAATGGACGTGTTTATTTTCATACATAAAAGGGGCACACATGAGCCTTTAGTCTGCCAACTGAACGGGGATCTAAAGCCATCATTATTGCTTCAGACTCCTTTTACAAGAAAACTAGTTTCACTTCGCATAACACAGGAGTTGCTGGTCCACCACTACCTTGAGATCGAGGCAGTGGTAGTCCAACATCTCCAGGTAGAATAACTGTTTTTGTCAAAGGAGTCTGGTGGCTTTGAAGACAGCATTGATGTCAGCTTCAGTTCAAACGCTGTCTGACAGCAAGGTAAAGTAGTGAAAATATTCTAAATATAGCGTCTACTTAAACTGATATCGATGATCAAAACTGTTACGCCTGCACAGTCTGAGAGATGGTCAAAATGGAAAAGTGAGCTGTTTTTTTAATTAAGTTTTCAAATACTCAGATTACTCAGAATACTCAGATTTGTGTGGATTCTTAATGAGACACTCAACTTTGATAACTTTGATATATGCATTTTCGCTATTTCAGTCCAAATTTTCAGAGGCTTTAATCATTAAGGTACTGCAGGCTACACTTCTGCGTCCCAGAAGAGAAACGGTTCTCTCCTAAAGTAAGTTTAGACTCCTCTGGACTCATTTAACTATTAAACTGTCTGTCAGTCCAACTCCAACTGTTACTGATTCATTATTTATTTATTATCCATCTACCATCCCGATCTCCACATCCTTTACCTTTTTTCTTTCTGCACTGGAGCTGAATGTTGTCATTGGATGTCAAAACGTGAGGTGCTGCACTGTCTCCTCCAGGAACCAATCAATAATCACTGCTGTGTTCAAAATACAGCGTTCAGACTTTTAACCTCACCAACCAAATAATCACATCATCCTCGTTTTAACCGAGGTGTTTTTAAAACGCTTTTTAATCTGTTTTCACTGATGATTTCTAAAGCACTGGTTCTCAACCTTTCTTTTTTGGGCCAGCACCCTCATATCCATTATCCAGGTCCTTTACTGACCCCCATCAAATAAAATCTAGGCTAATTGCCTCCCTGAATATTAATGTTGATTATTATTCCGTGTTATATCATTAAAAAAGCATGTCATTGACTGCCAGATAACATATTCCGTTCAATTGGACAGTTGGAATATCATCATTAGTTTCCCAGCCATGTGAAGAGAAATTACAGTATACTTATGACTGTTAAACAGATGCAACAGCAAGAAATTTGACATTAATATTACTAACATTAGGTCTTGTTATTGATCATAATAGCGGCCAATCAGAAAAGCCAAACAAGAAGCACTTTTATTAACTGTTCCAACAGCCTTGGAGAGAAAACATATGAGGCTACTGGAAAAAAAAGCAGAAAGGTATGGAAGCAATCTCATATTATAGACCTATGTATCTTAAAGTCTAAAGATACATACGTTAAAGTGACACGCCAGAGCCGTGGTCCCCCAACGGTTCATTACGAACGTACCTTAAATGACTCTCTCAGTCCAAATCAGCCCAGCAGTTCATTTCAGCTCACTTCAGTTCCAACAACCTGATACAGAAGAAAAAGAATACCATCCTTACACCGTCCTCTGGCTCTGGTGGCTCAAACATGTCTGGACATGTCCAATAAAGCTGCTGGACGGAGCGTCCATGTTTCAGGTTGTTGTGAGGCTGTAGTGGTGTTTGGCACTGAGACAGCAGAGTGGACATGCCCCCAGCATTTCAGAGCTGAAAGAACTACTCACTTTTATACTTAGCCATAAATTCAGACATTGAAATTAGGCTTGGTGGTTAAAATGAAAAGTTTCTTGGGTTTAACAAACCTGAGGCCATCAAGTTTATTGGTTTAGTTTATTCATTAGAATCATTAGCTTCTCCAAATTTCAAGGCAATTTACTGCAATAGATTTTTTTTAGTTTTTAGCCCCACTCAAACTCTTCAGTTTCTAAAACATTTCACCAACTACTGGTCTTTTATTGAGATAATTTACTTTTCTTCTTTAGATAAACTTAAAGCTTTGAATTTTAGAAACGAAACAAAACGTTTTAAAGTTTATTTCAAAACTTAAGAGTTTGAGTTCAGAAAATCTAGTTCTAGCAGTGTGTTGCCTTTAAATTTTACGTGGTCTCAACTTCCAGAAATGATGGTACCTACAGTGTCATAGTTTGAAGCGTAGGGACACAGACTAAGTTGCTGGGTGTATTGGTAAATACAGAGGTGGGTAAACTGCATCATTGATTGATACAGCTGATCTGAAAATAGGTGAGTAAACCTTCAGACTCATTTCAAAGAGGCGGATAAACTGACTTTGCTTGAGTTTTCCACCCACTGTGCCTCTGGGTCGGAGGGAGAATGAGCTGGAAGTATATTAAAAACTTCCTTTAAAACACAGTGAGTTTATTTTAGTTTTTTAATTTTTTCATGGCAACCTGCTGTAAATACACAGTTATTACTTTACATTATAATGTCTGTAGAATATCCTCAGTTAGGAGATCATGAACTTGTGTCAAAGAAATGTGGCGAGACCATCAAAGTAATAAAACTAACTCACAGACTGATGTCTTACAGACCAGAGGTGGACTTTTCCTCCAATTTACAGCTTTATTGTGCCGTGATATTCACTACAAATGAAGCCAACAGAAGGTAGACTGTAGATGTTTAGTTCTCACAGGCACCTCAGGGGATTTAATACAATCGGACCTAAAAATATTTAGATTGACTTTTTAACTTCACTTACATTGACTGTGTGAAACATTTCCAAAGAGAGGTATATGGGTTTAATTTAAAAAGTAATAACGTGGGACATCATCTGGGGCGCGCACGGCAATCTGTTTTCTGTCTCCGCTTTGGTTGGAATAAGAAATAGAGCCGGTGAGCGGTTAGCATGAGCATACAGGCAACACATACGGTACATGGGTGAAGTTTGTATCCAGACTTGTCTAAATAGCTGTCCAAGCGTCATTTTTTCCATTATATTGGAGAGACAACAGACATCTATTTTTGATTAGGGGGTGAACTGTCCCTTTAACTTGCATCTGTTCAAGGTGACCTGTAGCGTGACCCATAGAGCCACAATGGCCACATTTATGTGAAATACACCAGGTTGAAATATCAACACATTTTCACTCCCAGCTCATCAAATATGGGTCTGGATAGACTTTCAAAATAAGAGCACGAAAACAACCTGCATAGGTTTGGAAAAAAATACCTAATGTAATGTAAGTACGTAACGTCATTTTGAATAACGTCACTCAAAGAAACACTGTCGCCGAACATTCCAGACAGGAATTACATCTATAGACTATTTAGTAATATGCAAATGTAATTTCTATGAGGCAGGTTTGATATTTTTCATATTGTCAACAAATCCCACAAAAAAGTTTGTCTCTCAATACTTTGAGACTTCCTTACTCTCACTGTACTCTCAGCCCCAAGCTGTTTGGTTTCCATTGAAGGTGTGTTGTGAATCAAAAGCTGAATACATACGGTAGTTTCATTTTTAGAAGAGTGGGGGTGCTGTATGTGGAGCTGTTGGGAGAAGTTATCCTTCAAGGCTTTCGGCCAGAAAGCTCCTCTATAGGTTTAGAGAGGAAAAACAAACAAACAAACAACAACAAAAGAAACATAGTTTGGGCTTTTTTGGCAACAACCTTGGAGGCTTGAAGGCTGTGGGATTGTATTAAAAACCCCCAACAAAATAACTACAGTGTGTGTTTTCACATCACACAGTGCAACAGAGTGACTCACTGTGTTTTTAATCATTTATGAACACAACTCCTACATTTTATAGACAATCATATTAGATCATGAGCTCTGGGGACCAACATCGTAAAATAAAAGTGTATTTTTCTCAAAACTTTGTATGTATGTAAATTGTATCATCCACAGTACATGTTTCTAGTTATTGTACAGTTAATTCTCTTTTTTTCATATTTTTAGACAGTTTCAGAATATTTTTCCTCCACTAAATTTGTCACATCGTTTGTTTACGTCTACTTTAAAAAAATATATCACATAATAAAGGTTTTTACAGGTTAATTATTAAAATTCATAATTTTTATACATTTTGAAGCCTGGGCATAAAATTAATCAGACTGATTTAAAAGTTAAGGATTCATTCGTTTTAATTTACACCAAACACTGTCACAACACATTAGTTGATAATTTAATATATTTAATTTTTTACAAAACATCCCATGTATTGGTAGTGACAGTTTTAGACACACTAAAATACTTTTGATTGTGATTAAAAAATATATTGCCCCTTAAATAAAAGATTAAGCACTGCTTTGTCGCTGCCGAAACAATCATCATTACATTTCAGTAGTGACAGTTTTAGAAGTGTTGTATTTCAGCTGGTATTCGAGACATTACAGAATTGTAAATTCCATGGAGTTTACTAAAATGCTTGTGACTTGCATAACTTGGCTAAAATTGTGTTTATTTTCCCCCAAATAAAGGATTAACTGTTCCATTTTGTCACAGCCGAAACTGAAGCAGTTTTCTGGAAAAAAAAACAAAACAAAAAAGTTTCCTTAATTGCAGAAAATAGATGTCCTCACCATGCAGCCATGAGGGACACAGACACACTTCCTGATCAGACGTGTGGGGGTGTGGCTAAAACCTGTTTCCTCCCATGAACTCAAACTTCTGTTTAAGTACTGACATGAAAAAACATTTTTAACATAAAGATTCTTATTTACAAAGAGAACACAAAAATGTTTTGTTTTTTTTTGTTTTTAAAAAAAACAAACAACAACTTTATTTTCAAAAACATCAGAAAGATCTTTTTAAAATCAACAGTGGGAAAATTTGCAAGAATCATTTCAGTATCATTTTCATGAGTTGTAAGTTGCAAATGATTAAGCTTACTGCTATCTCAAATATTATTAAGATTTACACACTTAAATGCTTTTTAAATTTGTTTCTACATTCATTTGTTTTGAGTCTTTTGATGGGAAAATACACTGAGTGGTCAAAAAAGAAGTCTGGATGTAACTAAGCAAACAGTTCAGATCCTTCCACTGGATAATTACTGCAGTGATTAATATGTTTCAGCTGGTAACAAGTTATTGAACTCTAACTGATGCAGTGAGCAGCTTCTCATTTCTTAAACAACCATGTCAGAAGACATATCCTGTGATCGTGGAAAAGATGTTACTCTGTTTTAGAAGAGTCAAATTATTGACCTGCATCAAGCGAAGAAAATAACTAAGGAGACTAATGAAACTACTAAAACTGGGTTAAGAACTGACCAACACATTATTAAAACCTGGAAGGATGGTGGTGAAGCATCATCTTCAAGGAAGAGATGTCATTGGAAAAAAATCTTGAATGATCATGATTAGAGATCATTTAAATGTTTGGTCAAATCAAATCGTAAAAAATCAACAGTAGAACTCACAGCTGTGTTTAATAGTGAAAGTGAGAACATTTCCACACACACAATGTGAAGAGAACTCAAGGGATTGAGACTAAACAGCTGTGTAGTCTTAAGAAAACCACTTATCAGTGAGACTAATCAGGAAAAAAAGGCTTCAGTTTGTTAGGGAGCATAAAGATTGGACTCTGGAGCAATGGAAAAAGGTCATGTGGTCTGATGAGTCCAGATTTACCCTGTTCCAGAGTGATGGGGGCATCAGGGTAAGAAGAGAGGTGGATGAAGTGATGCTCCCATCATGCCTAGTGTCTACTGTACAAGCCTGTGGGGGCAGTGTTATGATAGGGTTGTTTCAGTTGATCAGGTCGAGGTTCAGCAACGTTATGTGACTAAAAACTGAGGTCAGCTGAACCTGAATATACTGAATGAGCAGGTTTTTACATCAATGCATTTTTTCTTCCCTGATGACACGGACATATTCTAAGATGAAAACGCTAGGATTCATCGGTTCAGGGAGCATGAGACATCATTTTCACACATGGATTGGCCAGCACAGAGTCCAGACCTTCACCCCATTGCGAATCTTTAAGACTTTACACAACGGTCTGACTTTCCCATCATCAATACAAGATCTTGGTGAAAAATGAATGCAACTCTGGACAGAAATAAATGTTGTGACTTTGCATAAGCTTATCAAAACGACACCATGGTGAATGCATGCTGTAATCACAGCTAGAGGTGATCCAAAGAAAAGATTAGGGTGTGTGACTTATTTTTTTGTCCAGGCAGTGTATAATGTGTATAAAATATATCAGAGACAGATCATTTAAGCGGCAGAAAAATCTTGTTGCATCAAGTATCATGAAGAATAATGTTTACCTTCAGAGCACAGAGTGGCTCTAAAAAATGCTGTTGCACAGTCGTACTTAGCAATTAAAATAAGGGAAAACACTTAAGAGACCTTGAACGGCGCCGCTGACTGACTGACGAGTATTGAATAACGCAGCGCAGGTTTCTCCTTTTCAGTCCAGTTTGGCTCCTTTTCCTCTGATTTTCATCAGATTATTTTAATAATGACTCCATAAAAACGATTCGGATCGCAATCAAGGTCTGATTCACCTGGGTTACCATAGCAACTTTACCATATCCCTGCTGTTGAAATCTGACAGTATTTTACATCACTGGAAGAATATCTATGGGAGATGTTGCTTTTCTGAGCGCTTACGTAAGTGAAAGCTAACATCTTAAGATATAAAATGTAGAGTTTTGAAGCTGTTGAACTGTTGCTGCAGGGAGTTAGGACAGTGCAGCCTGACATGAAGGCCCACAGTGGCATCTAGATGGAGAGGATGAGAGAGTTTGAACTGCTGTCGAACCATCGCAGGCGTGTGTGAGACAGCCTAAAGGAAATGTATTCAGCTGGCGGTTGAAAACTGCCTTGAAAGAAGAATTAGCTGCAGTATCTAGCTGTATGTACAGATAGGAGCCTTGTTTGGAAGCGAGCAGCGGGTCCAGGATTCCCTCCCGCCGAGGGTTTAATAGGCAGAATGTTGAGGAGACTGGCAGCACCCGGCGCTCCGAAATCTGAGGAATCGCGGGCCTTTTCTTCTGCTGTCTGAAAATCTCATATGAAATGGCTGGCGGCTATTCAGATGTCGTTAAACGCCCGTGGCTTGGCAGTCCAGCGTTTCATCACGCTGATCTGATGGAGAGACGGGGAGTTAAGAGACAAAGGCAGATAGACAAAGACGGAAGAAGTGTGTACAGTTTGAGTTCACAGAGAAGTTCAGCCCTGCAGTCCTGACTGAAGCTCCATAAAGACTTTTTTTTTTTTGCTTCCAGCGAGGCTGAACGGCTGACATGTGATGATCTTGAACCGTTTCCAATCCACAGCAGCACATGCAACACTTCAGCACATGGAGACACGCGGCTGATGTCTTCATCCTCCTCCTCACACAGGCAACGCCAACCCGCTCACTCAACTCAAACATTTATTGTGAACAGCTTGCACACACAAAACATTTAGGCTGTGTGGCACCAACAATGATTGATTGTTAAACCTGATTAAATCATGCTTTAATGTAAAGTTTAAACTAGAGTGAAATTAAAAAAGATTCAATTTAAAGCTTTTTAAAAAAATGACATTTCTGACTTAAAATATCAATAAACGCCCCAAGAGAGTCTGGCTGCAGACCTCCAGCGTGAGACCGCTTCTGCTGCAGGCTCCTCTCTCAGGCCGCCTCCAGCGCCAGGACGCTCAGAACAGGAAGTGCACGCAAGAAACTTCAAAATAAGATTGTGCTGACACTTTTGGAGGAAGCGGCTTTGTCGTTGATTTGTATTTCACTAATCAACACTGTAACGTGAAAAACATTTGTTTCTTAGATGTAGAATACATGTTGATTTTGTCTATTCTTTATACGTAGCGTTTAACATGGGTACACGTCTGCCAGCAACATTACTGCATTACATCAACTGTCAAAATGGGGCATAAACTCACACAAGTGCACACAAGAAATTTCAAAACAAAATCACGTAGACGCTTTTGGAGGAAGCGGCTTTGTCGCCGAATTATAATTAATTAAATAACACTCATGTAAAACCATTTGTTTCTTAAATGTACATGCATGTGTATGTAATTTCTTAGATGTACATGTTGATTTTTGCCTATTATTTATTACGTGGCATTTAATACGGTGTAAGTCTGCCAGCAACATTATTGCATTAAGTCAACTGTTCATAGAAAAACATAACGCTTGTCGACTGGACAGTTGGAGCCTCTCTTACAGTCAAAAAACAAACACACCTCTCATATATAATTTACTGTTGAATAGTTTAACATTAATTTATTGCAAAGATCTGAACTTAATGTGGAAAATATATTCCATGACAAAGGAAGCTTATGTAGTAGTTACATGAAACCATCAATCGACATAGCAACATAAATAATCTAAGCTTTTTTCCATAGCCTCAACATCTCATGTATAACATTTATTTAAGTTAAATACATTATTTTCTCTCATCAATTTTCACTCCAGTTGATCTGTTAACAGTCTGCCAGTTGCTGCCAGCCCGTCTCTTTTTCTCTTTTCTCTTTTC
>JAJHUR010090292.1:2020-19622 GCA_027495735.1 Lutjanus campechanus | reverse complement strand
GCTTACATCATATACTGTTTTTTAAGGAAGAAAAATCTATTTGACATTTATCGTTAAATAGATGCACAATATGACTGGTGACTGATCTTCATGAGATCTGAAGAAATATTATGTACCTACGTAATATTATAATTATGACCATTCTGCTCGTGGTGTTACTGTGGCAGACCATAATGCTCCCAGTGCATCACACCTAAAAGATAACTGAGCCGACATGATGCTTATGAATCTTAACTTCACTATCAGATCTCTAAGGTCACACACACACACACTCACACAAATACACACGCATGACTGGGAAACCAGGTCGCCAACAATGCAGCTTCATGGGTGCACTCAGGCTGTGTCTAAATGACTTGATAAGTAACAGGATAATATGAGTAATATCAGTTTAATGGGTGCAAACACACACACACAGATGGGTCCTGATCTTGGCTTCGGAGCGTCTTGGTCGGCGTTATTCTATCATCCCTAGACAACCTCACACTTGACTGTCTGGCACATTGCAACATACCACTTACAAGACTCACACACATAAACACACACACACACACACACACACACACACACACACACACTAATGGATAAAAGCTCATGAACACACTAACGCACACACACGCATTCTGAGGAGTAACGTGATCAGTCCAAAATGTACTAAGAGGAGAGGGAAAGAAAGGAAAGGAGATGTGACTATAAAAGACATGTAAAACTTTAGTGCTATACTTACATCAATATTATTATTATTCTCATTTATGACACAGATCTGATGACCAATATGAGCTGTAAAAAAAAAAAGCTGTGCAGTCTGTCATTAATTGACTAGTGCTGAAATGGTCAAATCAGCACAGAATGTCATGACTTCATTTAGTGGCTCAGCCTCACAGGCATCATATCCCAGCATACACTGGGAAAGATTAAGAAAAACTGATTGATGGTTCATTAGTCCAGTGGTCTTCAATCTCTGGGGGGTTAAGGCATCAATTTCTGCTTCATAGACTTTATGTCCACACCTGTCTGATTCCTGCCTTAATGTCCACAACCTGTGATGACAGGTCATAAGTAGACACTGATTCATTATGGGGGGGTTCCCGCAGGTCACAAGCCATAAAGGTTTGGGAAAACACACAGAGACTTAAGAAAAAAGTTTCATATTCATGGCTGAGTTGTACTTTAGTTTCTATTAAGCCACTTGATGTTCAAGTTACCGTGATGTAGGGGAAACCCACACCAATACACCAACAACCACTGAGTCACTTAATAAATGTAGCAATAGGCAACCATAGCGTACATGAATACTCTATGCATAAGTAAGTATGAGCATCAAAATACAGGCTACTTACAGTACCAAAAGTAAAAGTACATGTTATGCAGAATGATCTTCTTAAGAATTATATAATCTATAACTGGATTACGATTATAAATGCATTAATGTGTAAGGTAAGAATCACTTTAATGTAGGGCTACTTTATATACTGCTGGGCAGCTTAGTCCAGGAATTCCAAACATTTTTATGTCAAGGACCCCCACAATAGATGCACATTACACCATGGAGAGGATCTGAGTACTCTGAGTATTTTTTTATTTTTAGATTTGAAGATGATAAAGTCTTCATAGTCAATCAATGATCAAACTAGGATCAGGATATATTGCAATTACGCTCAAAAATTTCCTTAATTGCTAACATAGAATAAGCATGAAATAATCATTCATCATTTTTAAGATACAAAACACACTTCTTTTTTTATATACAAAAAACAACTTATTTTCATTTTTTCCATTTCATTTTGTTGTCATAGTTTCTCATACTAGATTTAAGTTTGTTTCCTTATTAAACAAGCCAAAACAGTGTCAAATCAGACCCAATTACTGCCATTTCTAGACTATCAATTAACCATGGATTTGTACATTTTTAATCTGTTAAATTCTTAACAGTGATTAATAATTAATGACTAACCACTAACATCCCTAACTGCAACCAATCAACAAGGCCATTTGTTGTTCCCACTCCCATTAAATGTGATAAAATTTGAAAATATTCTTGTCTTCCCTTTGCCCACTCAAGGACCCCTGTTGGTCCCTGGACCTCAGTTTGAAAACCACTGGCTTAGTCAATACATCTTCATTTATTTACTGCAAAGTAAGTAAAGCTTTTGGATAAATGTAGTGTCGAGTAAAAAGTACAATATTTGCTACTTAAATGGAAAGTAAACTTAAAACAAACTTGTCCTTAACAGCACTTAAAGTAAAAAGTAAATGTAACTAGTTATTATCCACGACTACCGCTTTACACAAAAACTTTTCCAAGTAAGTTTCAATAAACTTTCTAGACATTTTAAATGTTAAAAGCAAAATATGATAAGCTACTCCATAACTGATTTGAAGAAAAACTCAAATAGTAAAACCAATCAAATAAATAAGAATTAAACAAGTAAGCCTACAAAATTTCAGCTGCAATTCGGTTTTTAAAGTTTCATTGTCTGTTTCCATTGCCCCTACCTGAACTCCTGGACCCCCTCGTCCTCCCCCTCGGAGCCCGGCTGGTCGTGCTTCGGTCCCGGGGGAAGATGAGTCGACAGCAGGTAGAGATACACACTTGCCGCCGCCACAATGGCAGCCAGTCCCGCCAAGGAGCGCATGTTGCCCCCCGTTGAAACTCCCTGTTCACCGGCAAACTCCGCTGGAGACTCAGCCTGAATTTAACGGGAGGGGAAGACCGCAGGGGAGACTAAACGTCGACGTGTTGTGATTCAGTTGGACGACATCGCGGGAGAGAGGTGTCTCTTACCGGGCAGAAGGCTACAAATGACGGCTGACATTCTGGCCGGGTTCGGCAGACGGATCACATGGCAGCCGGAGACCAACAACTTTCTTAAGGGTAAAGACGCTGTTTACATTTGTGCAACACTATAGCAATTTAAACTCCTGCCGCTTTATTGCAGTTCCTGCTCCTTTTTAATCGCTTTTTATATATTTATAAACAATTTGCCCCAAAAGAGGAATATTAAACAGTTTTATCTCATTTAACTTGAGTTTCTGTGTGAGTTCAACTGCTGTTTATGTGGACTTTAAATATGTACTTACACGTATGGGTCGCTAGAGGGCGACATGTTAAAGGCCATGAGGAGTTCATTGGCGTCAGATTATGAAATTATATAAACTCACATTATGCAGTCGAAGTATTTATAGATCCGGATCCTCATTATGCAGCAGCCTGATTCCATCACTGGGTTACTATTAAATGTAAAAAAGAAAATTAGAACTTTTTCACAGCAGCCATTTTGACATGAAACAGTAGGGTAAACTCAAGTTTTACAAATGATGCTGATTAAGGTAAGGTTCTGTTACATTTAAGTTAAACTCTTTGGAAAGGCCCTGCCTCACTAAATGGATGAATGAACTGGTGACACCTGTGCTTATTTTACTATTTCATATTGTACATATAAAATATACATATATACATTTAAAAAAAATAAGCCTACAAACATCAATGAGGTTATGTTTAAATACATAGCAATACAGAAATTCCTTGCAGGTTTTTGCAAAGTTAATTTAATTTTTTTTTACTCTTGCCTTTATATCAGGGGTTTTACTTTTTTCAGGACCCCTGAGCCGAGACGGAGCAGGGACCCTCTACTACATTTTGCATTGAATATTTCAGGTCTTCTCCATATAAATATTATAATGAACTAGATGAATACAAAGATGGTGGCCATTCAGTCCACCGAGAGTTGCTTGCCTGGTGGGTTTACTTTCTATTTCCCACTGAATATCCGCAGTAGTGTTTCCCCCCCTTCCCTCTGCCCACGATTTCCAACTCAGCCCATTTACTTTACATCGTGGAGATGTCACAAGTTTTTATTTATTCATTTATTTATTTATTTATTTATTTTTGGCCTGAGGGAAGTTTTACAAAATAAAAAAAAAACTCCATGGACCAAAAATTCATAATAGAAAGAGCAATAAATGATCTTGTTTACAGTTTTAGAACTCCTGTCAACAGTTTTACAGACATCTCTTTTTCAGTGGTGGCCAATGGGAGAAAATGCTTTTTGGGCCACTGGGGAATTTCACCGCAATGCTGCAAGTGGCCACAGGAAAAAAAAATGGTGGCAGTGCTGAGCGGCAAAGCCCTGTCTAGTTCTTCAATAAGTCAATGGCCCTGTTTGGTATGTGCTTAACCTGTTACTGCTAAGTCAGCAGCTATTGTACCATGGCTAATGTTAGCTGCGTTAGCTTCACTTTGCACTTTTGCTGGTGGTTTCTTATGTGGCATGTCAGTCTCTTGTTCGTAAAATTACACTAATGTGTAGCTTGTTCACCATTATGGATAAGCACAATTTGGAGGCAACACCCTGATAAACAATAATGTGGAGTACGCACTGAAGACCCATGCTCTATAGATGACTCTGTTTTGGTTATTACTTTATATATAGCCATGTTTTTTGTGGAGGAACAATGAAGTGAAGTGAAGTGAACCTCCGAAAACAATTAGGTAGCAATACTGCAAAGAAGACTGAACAACTTAATTATACAGTATTTTGCTCTATAATTACCATCACAATATACAAAAGCTGCATGATGGTTAAAAAACGTGACTGTGATATGATTCAGGATTAGTGGAAATGATCATTTTTGCATCACAATTTTCATTTTCACTGAAAAAAAAAAACAGAAAAACATCATGTTGCCATTTTTCATTGGTCAGTTTATTTATTCAGCATCTTTTGGCTGAAACAGGTTGGAGAGATTTCAAGGCTGTGTCCCTTCATGGTCATGGACCGACATCTGTTCCTGAAAAAAAAAGAAAGAAAAAAATACATTTTAAAAAGGACATTTTGTTACAGATAGTATCAGGCAGATAGTAGATATTCACATACTGCATTTAGATTTTCAGAAATTCCATCAAAGGGGCAGTTCACACCCAAATCAAAAATACATATAGTTCTGGTAGTTTCTACTGTATAAAGAAAGTGGTTCCTACAGAAAAAAAATGCTCACAACCAAGTCTTTGGATTATCTTGAGTAACCAGGTCATGATCTCTTCAAAGAAAAATTGCTGTTGACTTGTATGTTTTGTTTTGTTTTTTGGCATTTTAAGCACCACATGCCGAGTGCCACCTAGTTCTATTATATCTGAGAGAAATCAGGCATCTCTACAGCAGATATATCCAGAACTCAGCAACTCACACACACAAAAAAAATCTTGATGGATAAATAGCACTACATCTAAGAGGAAAAATATGTATTTTTGATTTGGGGGTAAACCGTCCCTTGTGAGTCAGAGGCCTGGTGAAATAGATTCATGCTGTAATGCGTTGAATAAAATCCTCAGTGAGTAAACATCGGGAAAATGTATCGTCCCATGTCCTCTCGTGTGAAGGGCATGAAAGCAGAGTACAAAATCATTTATTCAGGTTAAAACCTGTGCACAGCATTAAACTCTAATAAATAATTTCTGGAAGCACCTGATCTGAAAATGATTTCCACATAAAACCAGTGGCAAAAGCATCTCAATCTATTGCACATAATGTTAAAAAAAAAAAAAATACTTCAGCTCCTGCTTATATCAGACCAGGGCCTGTATTCACAAACATTCTGAGAAAATTCCCTGAAACTTCCTAGCAAGCAGTCCTAGCTCCGGAAAATGTTGTCTTAGTGAGGAGGTGCGGTTGACCCTGTTGCTACGTTCGACTCTTAAAGAATATGATTGTTGATCCAAAAAATAGGGGAAAAAAAGCACTCTTAGTGATAATGGGCAAAGGTTGGACAGTAAAATCAATTGAATTTGGTCTCTATTAAGACATGCTGTTATTATAAGTACTATTTAAGGACTCCATTCTTGAAAAGTAGTCTACAACATGTTTTAAAACAAAGGCCTACTTGCACAGAAGCCTTTTCATATGCCAATAGTCGTTAAAATTATTTGCTTATATTTATTACCATGCTTGTAATTTTGGCACTTAACATATTTGACATAACAGGGGAAGAATGCCATTAATGCTGTTTTGTGAGCCTGTGTGGAAAGAAATGAACTGTGTCACCAAATAAGATTATGAAAGTATTATGTGGGAGATTTATGAACCTTGACTGGTTTTATTTTATTGTAAAACACTTTGTTAAAATAAAGTGATATAAATAAATAAAGGCGTGTCCCAGTCGCACAGAAAGAAACAGACAGACTGTGTCTGGACAAAACTCTAAAAGTCTTTTAGAAAACAACATGACAGTAAAATAATGAGATTACCTGAGGTTGAACTCCCAGAGTTTTTACTGCCTTGCTTCAACTTAGCCATACCATTTTCCAGAATATCCTGTATGGCCTCTTCCCCTGGAACGACTGTAAGATTGGAATAGGTGCTGTCAGTAACAAGTCCACAGAGACGTCTCTTAGTGCTGCTCAAGTATGTAGATAAGACACTGTCACAGGGTACACACACACAGGAATACCTTCATCGCTCCCACTGGTCCTAACTTCTGTCGCTTTGAGCCCGACCACGAGAGCAAAGAGCAGGAGCACAATGTGAGCTTTCATTTTCTACAAGAGAGCGCTCAGGCTTAGTGTAATCCACTTCCTCTCATTTTATCATAAAAATTAATGAACCTTTTTAATTGACAGTAAAAGAGGGTTTAAATAACAGCTCACCTTTGCTATTAAACTCGGCAGCAGCAGCGGTGTGTACAGTGAAGTGGCCTCTCTGTTGTGAGTCTGACTTACCAGAATGACAGGCCTCCAGCTGGGTGTGTCTGTCTGTCTAAAGCATCTTAAAAATCTACCCAGGTTGGTTTTAGGGAAATTAGGTTCCAAAAATAAATCACATACTTGTATTCAAATGAAGCACAGAGCGTGGAAAACAGCTCTTAAACTGCTCCTGCTATGGATTACTTAGCAGTCAGAAAGCATTCAGAGACGGTAGTGGCAAGTTTTTCATTGCAAGCACACTGAATTTGAAATGAAATAGCGACCATAAAGTTAAAGTGATGACTAAAGTGGTTTTTTTTTTTCATATTTAGTTGCCTGATATCAAACCCTTAAAAGTCATGACTAAAAAGAAAAGATATCATGAGAAAAGAGAAATGTGAAGATAGTAGAGAAGATTTCTTCTGCAAATTTAATCAGAAAATACCAGACCTGAAAAGACAGACTCATTCAAACTCAATTACAGTAAAACTGCAACTATTTTACTGGATTCTATTATGTATATGTGACTTTTTTTGCTTTGGCCACATGTTTGATCTAAAACATCATGCCAGTAAAGCCTATTTCAGTCAGACAGCTCGGGTTTTAGAATGTTTATTGCAGCAGCAGAACATGGTTGGAGTTTGGCGTCGAGGCTCCGACCTCATCACTCCTCGCAGATTATGTTTACATGGAGATGTTGAGGAGTGATGAACAAATATCCTGGACCCCCTGTCGGAGCCTGCAGGTGGATGCTGGCTGTGGTGGTGGGGCTGAATGAACAGGCCTTGACGGGCAGAAGGAGAGATGGGAGGTTTTAGCGGTTTAAACGGACCGCCAGATTGGAAGGGTGCGTTTGGCATGTACTGCAGAGAGTGAGGCGTGTCTCGTGTGACTGCGGTGCAGCTCGAGTTGACTGCCTGAACTAGCTGGCAGGCGTCCTGTTTGTCCTGAAAATGAACCGTTATGGTAATAAATATTATGAACAAGCTAAAACAAAAGCTGTCTGTATGCTGTGAGACTCGACTTGACTTGAGACTTGAAGGCAAAAAAAAAAAAAAAAACTGAGGAGACATGACTTGGTGACACGGTAATATTGAAAAATGCTGCACTGCATGTGTTGTGTACTTTGGACCCCTGCTTAATTGTCATGAACAATTAATTACGTAATAGAAACAGTGCACCAAGCTGCAATTATCAATTAGTTTGTTTTGTTTTATTAACTCAGAATCTGTACAAATATTCAAATCCAATTACTTACGCAGGCTATAATTCCTGCTTTCAGTTATTAAACATGTCAGAGTATTACTGATGTGTTTTCACTCACTTATTGCACTGATTAGATTTCATCATGAATCATAAATCATAGGTAACAAATTGTTGATGTCATTCGACCTGTTTTATACTAGATGGCAGAGAAAGCAGCTGCGGGAGGAATCTGTGATGAAAATATCTAAGAGAAATGTGTTCGTAAGCTCTTACAGCTTAATGACAATCTTAGCTGCTGAAAAGATGAGTTACTGCCTGTTGTCACTCTAAATTATTCTATACATTTGAATATTTCTGACGTGACACGCTCATCCCAACTCCTCTGTCCTCCATTTCACCTATTCTCATCTAATCACCCTAATATATAAGTACAGAAAATTGTGTCTGTGTTTGTCTTGTGTGTCTATTTCATTCCCAAAACTGAGTGTTTGCTCAAAACCAGCCACTCGGATTCATATAAGAGTTCAGATTTATTCATTCTTCTCTACAGAAGAAAAAATATTTAACAAAATCTCTAATACAGAACATGAAGAAACATTACTGTCCGCAGTTCCTAATATTTACATGAAGTCTGTTGTCTTTACAGACAAAGAAAAGAAAGAGAGAGGAGAAATGGGAAGTGATACACATGTTAGACATTTACATTTACTTACAGAGAATGCACCCACAAAATAGTGCTATCCTAGCTGGAAAAAAGTATGTAATATGCAAACAGATGTGCTAGACTGGAGCGATCTGACAAATACTTCTTTCTAGGTCTTAGTAAGTGTTTTCAATTAACAAATACTATGATACTGACAACCCTGATCATCTTTACAACTCTTCCTCTAATCTAATAAAGCATTAAAATACTCCTCATCTCACACAAACAAAGTAGAACTAACTATCTTATTTAGGATCCATCCATCAGGACCACACTTTTGAAACCGAGTGGTGATTTGCATGTGGATTATTATTGAATACGCGAGTTAAAAAAAAGCTGAATGTCATATTGTAGTCCTGCATCACCCTCTGGTGGTGACTGTAAAACGTTGAGACTGTGTTCAGTGATGAGCTTGAATCATATTTTCAACATGCATGGATGGGACACAAAAATGTACAGAATTTTATAATGAATCCTGGCAACAAAAAAAGAGAGCAAGGCGGGAGGATACGGAGGTTGAATGTTTGTTTGTTTCTTTTTTTTAGATTCTCTGTCCGACTCTTCCCAACATATCACTGTAATCAAAAATGCAAAAAATGCATTACGGTAAAATGTCAAAGGAAAAAGTATCCTGCTTCCATTTGTAGAGTTTGTTCAAAGTTTATAATCGGATATGTCTAAAATATAGTAGAGGAGGAGTACTGACTATTATCCAATGCAGTACACCAAAACTTTAAAAAGTTACTTTTCAATATAAGAGTAGGCTTTGAGAGTCATTGTTTAAGTGTTGTATTAATGCATTCTGAATTAGGGATGCATGATAAATACCAGGGACAATATATAATCAGCTGATAAAGGAAAATTTTGATTATTATTTATTATCCCCCTAATTCAATTGTAGCTGATAAATAATATCTGTTTTGACATATTATGTCAAAACATTTCATTTCAATTCTTGCCAGTGTATGTTTATGAAGTTTTTTTTTTTTTTGGTGTAAATAGCGAAAATTTGAAGAGTCACATCTGTTCTTTGTTTTTGTAGTAACAGTGATACGTCTTTGCTCAATTTGAGTGAGTGCATATACTACAGGTTTTATGAACTTCTTTTAAATATATAAAACTGTGAGACTATCTAGTTATTTTATCGGTATCAACCACGAGAAACAGGTGTTTCTAGGTTATTGTATCAGCTGGGAAAAAATATCCATATCGTGCGTCCCTATTCTGAATATGTTGGGCCTTTTGGCATACAGCCTGTCTGTACTTCCTGTGAGGTCCCTCATATCTTTCATGTCTTGTGTAATTCTATAACATCACTTAAGTAAACACATTGAATTCCTTCTACTTGACTTGATAAAAGCACTATTCTAATTACAGTCATTTTAACAGTCCATCACTGACAGGATTATCACTCAATCACTACTTGGAACACCTATGCCAATCAATTTAAAGTATTTCTTCATGTGTTTAAAAGTCACGGTGGTAGAAATTGAAAATGAGGGGTGCATTAGAACTGATTGAACTGAGAGTAAGTGGCTCTACATGTTAAAACAGCAATTTGTAAAGATTAATTCAATCTTGTATTGAGAAAAGGAGTGAGACAGACAAAGAAAAGAGGTAAATGTGGATGCAGGAAAAGCATGCATGGCAAAAAAAAGAAGTCACAACCGAAAATCAGGTGGTTAAAGAGTGACCCTTGATCCATCACAATATAATCAAAATAGATGTTTACATGTGTGAAACTGAGTAAGAAATGACTCTGAATGGTCGACAGTTCAAAGCAATGCTGGGACACTAAACTACAGATGGGGATTGTGCAGTTAACTTGTCTACAGCTGCCAGACCGAGCCAAATGACAACACAAAGCTGATCACTGGAACAACAACTTCAAACAGTCAACATTTTTCATTTTTTCCACTCAATGAAATGTGTCATCACAACTTATTTAACAGGATCTTCCATATCACATCAGCAAACCAGAACCTCAGGACATAACCAAACGTAAAATCAGTGCAAAGCACTGGCTTTGTTGCATTGCGATTCTTATATTATGGCTACAAAGTTCAAGCTAACAGTCTGAGGGCTATTAGGCACATCTTTTACACAAAAATAGCATCACACGGGGACGATTTCCTAAATTAAGGAAGAGAATTTACAAAAACCCCAAATTACTCTGAAACCATCAATAAGATTTGCATTGTTATTAAAGCTGAGGCTCAAATGACTTCCTGCTTCAATAAGTGGTGATAAATGGTGATGTGTTGCCTCCAGGATAACCTGGGTTTGCCCTCCACACATGTTCAAACACTGTTCCTTTGCTTCTGTCTTTGTCACAATATGGTAAATGATATAAAACGCAGGGAGCTTGGAGGTGGTGTAACAGGGTTTCTGGTAGCCGGGAGGTATCTGGCTGTTGGGAACCGCAGCGAATACAGGCAGTTTAATTCTTTATGGCCACACATGATGCTGCCTGGGTTCTGATTTTTATCAGTGGGTCAGACATTACGCACCTAAGCACAAAATGAAACAAAACTATGGTTAAGTTTTAATTTAGCGACTGAAACATCTTGATTAAAGTCAGTTTCTGGTTGTGATTTATTAATATTTCCACTCTTGACTAAGGCGGGAGAAGTCTATCATTAATAGCTGAATAAATGACTGTTGAATTTACTGTGTTATGTTATTACTTTTTTCAATCTACATGTTTTTGAGATGAATCACTTCTGCCCCTAAAATTCAATTTCTAATGCAGAATTGTTGCATTTGAACAAAAGATTAGTACAAGACTGAGTTGGTTTCTAAATATCACATACATTTGGACAACGTGAACAGAGAAATTTCAGCTCTGTTTTTAATTAGCGGATGATTTAGGACATCAGTAGATTAGTAAAAACCAGCCATTGTTTTTATCATTGATTAATGGTTCAAGTCATTTTTTTTGTCTCATGTAAATGCAAACTCAACATGTTTAGGTAAAAAAAAAGAGAGACTGTGGAGACTTTTAATCACTTTCTGATATTTTACAGATGATCATAGAAAGATCAAGAAAATAATCAGAAGATTAACTAGGATCGAAAAATAAACAGTTCAGAAATTTAGTGGAATCAACTTATCTTTTCTTAAAAACTTAATGTAAATAGACAAGTTTTATTTATTCAAGTTAATCAAACTTCAAATTTATTTTCAGAGGTTGAATGAATGTTTTTTTTTTTTTACGGATACATGACCAGCATATTAATCAGCTTCCCAGCATGCATTGTTTGAGAGTTAAAACTCTCCTGAGACCCTTCTTTTATATAGTTTGAAAAAAAAAAGGCTATATGATGAAAACTGTGTGTCTCGAATACACTTTAAAATAAGTAAAGAGTTTGTACTGGGTTTGTACTGGGAGCAGTTTTACATATTGTCTTTGTGTCAGTGCAGAATAAAGTAGCTCCAGCAGGAGCAGCTGTAAGTTCTTTGTGTGAAACTGAGAAAATGTAAAAGGAAATCCAACTGTTTGTAATGTTTATCACTGTGACTGAAGAGTTGTTGATTCAACTTAATATCTTAAGCTTATTGAACATGTTTTCTCAAGTATTATGTAGGTATCAACTTTATTTGACTAGAAAAGTTTGTTTGTTTTGAATCATTACAAAATTACCCCAACTTATCTTTTAGAATTCAGTGAACTTTTAAGGCAGTCTGGACACTAACTTTTTTTCCTTTACCGTGTACGTTACTATTCCTGTCATACTAACATCTCACGAATCAGGTAGAATCTAAAGTAAATAGTGGCCACAAGTAACATGTTTACGCTATCATCAGTTTTAGCAATCTGATGAATTTAGTAAATTAGCTCACACAATCCAGTTTACTGAGAAGTCGTTTATATCTGTGTAGTGCAAAAAAGGTAAAAACCTCCATGATGGCTCAAGCCACGTTAATTCTTTCGTGAAAAACGAAACAGAGAGAAAAAGACAAAGGCAGAAGCATACATCCCTCCAGTGAACAGTACGTTAAGGTCTACAGTTTAATGTGTAACTTCTTTGTTGCATCAACCCAGCCTCTTCAGGAGGAAGGCTCCGAGCTACATTTTGCTGCTGGGGTCCAGTTACAGAATCGATATTAAAACCAGAGCCCTTGATAGAAAGAGTTATGGCAATTTGTACAGTGGACAAGTTGACAGATGTATGCTGTAAAATATTTAACAATGACTTTCAGAACATCATCATAGTGCTTTGCTCAAAGGCATGACGCATGTTGGTACTGTAATTAACTCTTCCTGTCTGGGTAGTCATCATTCTAACCACGAGGATACTACACACCACACTGGAAGCTACAGAACAGCACACTGCTCTAAACACACTACAGACACTGGAAATCAGCAGTGGTGTTCTGGTAGTTGAGGACACAACACAAGTGGTACTTTCATCCAAAACATCATTTAAATAGACTGACAGGTGAGGATCATACCAAAAGTAATGCAGGGGGGGGGCTGGGTACTCTCTGTGCTTGTGTATACCTTAAACTACACTATTTAATACCACATTAATATTGTTTACACTCAGTCTTTCTTCTACAGACAAAGTCAGTTTATCATCATCTGCAGTGTGATGAACAGACGTCGGCATGGTCGTGCTTTATTTTACAGTACACTAATAATACACACATAGTTGTAGTTTGTTACAAACATGAAATATGTTCTTTATTAGCCTGTATTAGACCCTTTATTAGACCCTTATTAGGGGGTAATTTGGGACACATCACAACAGAACTGTGCTGTAAACTAAAGTTTCTGACTGCCAGACCCTCATCAGACTTTATCAGACTGTAATTAAGTGAAATCACATATCTTCTATTGCATTGGTTCCCAACCTGGGGTCCGGGACCCCCTTAGGAGGGTGCCAGAAATCACAGGGGGTCCCCAAGACTTCCTGTTCTGAGGTCCTCAAAATCAGATTTGCATGTCAACTAAAATCACAGTTTCAAGGTTTGTACACCTTTTCTGAAGTTTCCAAAAAAAAATTCAAGCACTTTTCAAGCATTTTCAAGCTTTTCTAGCACTGTACAGCTGTGGTAAATGACGTATTTATACACAAAATGATTGTTTCTCCTCTTCATCACATTAAATCGGGTGTTTCAGCAGAGTAACAGATTAATAGAAAAACGAAGTTTCACGTTTCAAAATGTGTCACTAGGGTTGGAAAATTCTGTGCATTTTCTTTAACTGATCTTTTTCTTGTTTTTTCCCCTCTTTTTTCTTATTTATATTTCTTGGATAAATTCCTATTCTTATTTGAGTTTAAGTTTTGTTATCCAGTGAATGGGTCTGCCAGACAAAACAATGTGAAATGAGGCGCAATTAATGCCTCTTCTTTACTATTGATTAATTATCAATTGATACATATTTAATTGGTTAAATTCTTATTTGGCAATTAATTGATTAATGTTTAATTATTAACTTCCTATGAACATATGTGTCTTTGGCCTAGGGGGGCTCAGCTTTCCTAAGATGCAAGTAGGGGTTGTTCCAAGGAAAAATGGTTGGGATCCACTGTTCTCTTGACACGCAGCTTCTTTGGCTGGCCCCATACAATAGGCAGAGTAACCAAGACCGACGCCTACTTCTTTGAACAAGATTTGTTGATCTGCCTACAGTATTACAATAAGTCTTTGCAGTCACACAGACAAAATATTCCCCAATCTCTGTAATTTTGGCCTTTATTTGGCAGATCTGGTTCACATATTGTTTTTAAGAGGGTAAGGAGCAGATATGTGATTTCACTTTAGTTTACAGTACAGTTCTGTTGTTTGATTCTGATTGCCCTCGAATAATGCCTAATAAAGGCCTAAAAAGGGTCTATCCAATGAAGAACGTATTATTTCTAGTATGGCTTGTTACGTCTTATTAGTGAACCATTAGGTATATGGTGGCCAATTAGGGTATAACTACCATCTAATAAAGAACATTTGATTTTCTTTCTTTTGTCTAATTTGATACAAAGTCCAGCTTGTTGCATCTTAATAGTGTACTGTAAAATAAAATGCGACCGTTAGCATTTTGTAGCACTAATTCAGCCTGAACTCCCAACATGACACATGAGAGAGAGAGATTAACAGTCAAAACATGGCAGAAACCGAACTAGACGATGTTGTTATTACCACATTGAGGAGAGTCTTAGCCCAAGGGAACATCATCGGGACAACAAACCTTTTTATAAGAGAAGCTGTCATTCCAGAAACTTTACAGTACCACGCAATTAGTGAGTTTTTTTTTTTCTTTTGTCCAGAAACAAACTGTAGTTAAATTGTTGAAAACTGGAGTCCTGGCTGCATTTCAGTCCGCTGAGAAATTTTCAGCCTTATTATGTGTTAACAACTGTGTTGAGGAGGTGTACATCTCAATTAGTGTCCATTGTTTGGTGTCACAGCTGCTCCTAACAGCCATTTCGGGCCCCACATTACAAGTGTTTGTTTAATTCAGCTGGGGGCAACCAACAGCGCAGGTGAAAGAAGCAAATTAACTGTCCTACAAGATCTGACTCGGCCCCGGGTGCCGCGAGTTGTCATCATCCCCCCTCTCTGATTGGTGTTTGTAAAGGTCACATGGCATGAGAGGGAGGGGCTGTCCCTGCTCGGCCAACACTGACTCATAAGGCGGCGCTGCTTCCAACGGGAAGGAGATGGCTGCGATGTGTTGGTCGTCCTGCTCCTGTAGTCCCAGCGGGTAGTGGGAGGGGGAGAACCAGGCGGCGCTGGCAGAGGTCTCTCCACAGTACGGAGAAGGATCCAGGCTGGTGTAGTTAGGCTGCTCCTCCTGCTCCGCCCCTCCCTGACAGGGGTCCAATAGGGAGTAAGGAGGCGGGTCATCTGTGGGTATGTAGATCTGAGTCGAACCTGGGCCAACACACTCATCGTAACTGCGGAGATGAAAACAAAAAATGAGACAAAAATGAACGCTGTGAAAAAGATCTATTGCCTCAGCTCAGATGATGTACACTTGTGTGTGTATGCTACGTCACAGCTAATTCAATGACCTGACAGCTGTCCGGTTTGGTCTGTCTCTCCACACTGACAGGGACACAAAAAGAGAAATAACCTTCAGGGAAATCCTTTATGTAACAAGAACATAGAAAAAAAGAATAGCTAGTGTCTTAAAAAACTCACCTGCTTTCATGCCCACTCATTTAAACACATCCATATTTGTGATATATATTGGAATCCATAACAAACAAAACCTGCTGTGTGTTGCAGCCCACATAAATGCTGCACTGCACATACTGTACTACACTCTATAACTTGAAAGCATTCATCAATTCAATTATGTTATCATTTGAAAAAGTGTGCAGAGAATATCCCCGTCAACAAAGTTCATAAACATAGAGAAAACATCCTAACCTTTGGCCTGTCCCTGCCTGCGTGTTTAATACTGCCCTCAGGACATTTCTATTTCTGTGTTCACTTCAGTACACCGCGCTGCTGAGCCTACTGTAAATGCAGTCCAGTGAAATAACAAAACAAAACAAACCGTGATAACTGAAATTTGTGCGCCAGTAGCTCAGTCTAAGGCGACTTGGTTCAAACCCAGCATGAACCAGTTTGGAGAGATGCCAGTTCACCTTCAGGGCACTGGCCAAGGTGAATGAGCTTTTGTGTGTGCTCAGACCTGTGTGTCTGTGTGTGTGGACATGGATTACTCATTTTGTGGGGTCTATTTACACGCTTACATAGTGGGGAATCGGCTTCCTTATGGGGACAAACACTTGTCCCCATTCCTCAGTAACTCATTAAAATTGGAAGACGAGGGTTAAGGTTAGGGTTGGGCAAGTAACCGTTATGGGTGGGGTTAGGTTAAGTCTCTGGGAGGTGAATGTAAGTTAATGACATGTCCTCTGAAGTGACAGAAAAACGACTGTGTATGTGTGTGCATAAAAAGTACTTACAAAATGGAAAATCATTGCCAATTAAGTAATTATTATTATTGTTATTATTATTAATACACGGGCAGTTTTAAGAACCAAAACTTTCATGTGGAAAATCTTAACACTATCACACAATTTACAACCTATAACACATGTAAAATGGTACAGTGTTCCTGAGTGCACCACATACAAATAGACAAAACATAAGCAAACTAGAGGAGGTCACTCAGAAGAGTGCAGAGCTCCACCAGGCAACAGACGGTGAAGCACCTACTGCAATGCCACCACAACTGCCGGATGCAACCTGCAGAGATTTATAAAGTTCCACCAACATTAACATGACCCCCCACATACGTTGACCTGAGCTGAAACAGGATTTCAAACTGGAGCAGTTGTTGATCGCTTGCAGCCCCTAGTAGCCGGGTAAGAGGAGTGAAAAGTCAGCTGTCAATGGTCATATAAAACAGAGCAGTCAAAAAATAGAATCACTGCTTCACAGTTGTATGTCTCCACCAACCAGTCAAGTTACAGTTTACAGCCACGTCTGTCCAGACTCATATAATGTATCTAGTGAAGATTTGAAGGAATTGAATATGAAACTCTATAATCTCTATACTCTCACTATATTTACCTGTAACTTTTAAGGAATTTTAAGTGCATTTTTTTGGCTAAATAGAAGTTACATATACACATGTGTGATTCATGTGAGTAATGTCCAGTGAGAAACTGGACTTCACTTCACTTAGAGAATAGACTAGAGAGGAGTACAGAGGACTGATAGAGTGCTGAACATTATGATGTCACCGTGAAGTTGACCTTTGGCCTTTTGGATATAAAATGTCAACAACTCATCATTTTATCCTATTAGAAATTTGTGTGTAATTGTCATAATTAGTCTACGAAATCTTGACTTATGGCCAAAAATGTTTTCGTGAGGTCACTGTGACCTTTGACCACCAAAGTCTGATCAATGTATCTTTGAGTCCAAGTGAACGTTTGTGTAAAGTTTGAAGAAATTCCCTCAAGGTGTTCTTGAGATATCGTGTTCATGAGAATGGGATGACCTGAAAACAAAATGCCCCCGGCCATAGAAACATAAAGGTAAAAAAA
>JAJHUR010090291.1:12663-23164 GCA_027495735.1 Lutjanus campechanus | reverse complement strand
TGTCAGTTTGAGAAAGTAATTACAGAAATTGTCGGACAGCTTGCTCCCAATTTAGATGTTGGAAAGTGTGTGGGGAGGAGGGGGGTTTCCCAAAGCTGTTTAGCCATCAGACAAGTTCTGATGGAGTATAGTGGGAACATAATAGCGACCTTTCGGCTCCTCCCCGTTAGGGGTTGCCACAGTGGACCATCGGGACAAGTAAAGGCAAATGAGGTGTGTAAAGAAGTCAATAGAAACCTCTCACACCCTTCCTGCATAATGATCCACAGTGCAAAAGAAATCAATCAATCAATCTTCTTTCTACAGAGCTACACACCGCATCACCACGCAGAAGGAAGCGTGCATCTAGTCATGGACAAGAGGTTACAGCTCAGCTGAGGAGGATGCCATTAATGTTTACATCCAGCAGAGAGAAAATAGTTCCTGCATTAAACTGCTCACAGCAAGGTCTGTCGGTTATCTTGAGTAACCAGGTCATGATTTCTGGAAAGAGACATTGCTGCTAAGAGCCATTAAGTTCCATTATATTTGCGACAAGGCAGACTTCTCCATCTCCAAAACTTGGCAAATCCCTCCAAAACAATCTAGATGGATAAACAGCACTAAAAATATGTATTGCATATTTATAATTTGGGGATTAACTGTTCTTTTAGGGTGTCGTCTGTTACTCTGAACAGCCCCAGTAGATAGCTTGTATTTGTTTGGATTTTTAAGGATTTTCAACAGCACTGTTTCTACTAATGCTCCATATTTCTGGAAGTTAAACAAACAAAATTTCATCCAACTTTTGAGCAAAGAAACATAAACACAAAAATCCCAGACTGAACGCCTACCAGCAGGTGAGGATGCTGGCAGAGGTGAAGAGGATGATGGGTACTGGGTAGGAGGCACACAGCAGCCCGTGGCGGTAGAAGGCTGCCGAGATCTTCTCTCTCAGCTGCTCGCGCAGCGTCATCCTGGTGGGCGGGGTCAACTCCCGGCCATTGGGAAGCACTGCGCGGCCGAGGACGGTGCGCCGCGGGGCATCCAGGGACCTGGTGGAGCCAAAAATTAGTTTAACAGTTCATTTAAAAACTTACAGTTGCTGGTTTGTCTGTCTTGTTGTAGTCAAAGCTTTTTTTTTTTTTAAGATTAAACATGTTGGGGAGATTTTCCATTTTTTACTGACGAAAAAACAAACAAACTGATAATTAACAGAATTATTATTTGCACTCCTACTTTGAGGTTTTCGATGGAATGGAATAAGTTTGTAAACTCCTGCTTAACTTGAGAAATCATTTAGCGGTGAGAAACCATGAGTCACTTTGCAAAAAAATAAATCAGTGACTATTGTTTCTATTGATGAGTCATTTCTTTTTTCTTAAGAAAAAAAATGCTGAACTTCCAGCTTTCTAGCTTCTCAAAAGTAACGACTTTGTCATAATAAACAATAATAAACTGAATATTTTTATTTTGTTTTTGGATTGCTGGACAGACAAAACAAGTCATTCTCAACTGTCATCATAGTCAACTGTAACCATCAGTGTTAAAAGTCTTAACCAACCAAGTTTTCATTTATCCATTAGTCGTAGAAAGAAAAAAAATCGTTGTAACAGAGACATTTTTTCTCCCATAACACTGTAGTCATCAGCGCACTGCTGCTAACTGCTGTAGCTGCCATTAGCAGTCCTAACATCTTTCTAAGTCTGGGACACAGCCTCCGAAGCCGACAGAGGCCAGTTTAACGACCAGGAATAGAGTTACACTGCCGAGGTGGAAAGCAGCTCCAACCATCATTCTGACTCCAGGGATTATGAAAACAAGGCGGGATCAGGCAGCGACAGGAGGCATGAATTTGTGACTTAGCAAATTAATTTGTATGTAAATGCTATATATTGTATTGTTAAGCCCACAAGTAATTGTTTTTGTGCAGCTATTTATTGCCATGATTTGAAAAACAAATAAAAAGTACCAAAAAATGCTATGAATGATTAATGCTCTTGCATATATAATATGAAAAACTTGTCAAAATCTTCAATTAAAAAGCTGCAGGCAGCATATGTTTGGAACATTTGTTTGATAAATGACAAGTGGCAAATAAAACAATTGACAAAATATCAAAATTTGTGTTGATGCTGAAAATGTAATATTGAAACGCTCATGAGCAAAGCTGTATAGAAACTGGTAGCTTGTGAATAATTGTCTATTATTATATTATAATATGACTGTCTATTATTGTAGCAACCATGTTTAGAAACAAATCAGCATTTGGATACAAATCTTAATCAAAATGCACATTGATAAAGGTTTGTGCAGCCTTGACAGAGGTACTGTACAGTATATGTTCTCTACTGTTTTCTAGTTTTCAAGCCTGGGATTTTAGGAAGCA
The DNA here is from genome assembly GCA_027495735.1 of Lutjanus campechanus. Taxonomy (NCBI): domain Eukaryota; kingdom Metazoa; phylum Chordata; class Actinopteri; order Lutjaniformes; family Lutjanidae; genus Lutjanus; species Lutjanus campechanus. The sequence continues at coordinate 20,796 of JAJHUR010090291.1, read as the reverse complement.
TATACAGGCCTATGTAAAACAAACCTGTAGCCTTGGGGAAAGGTTTTGTAAATGTCATCTTGTATCTCATCAGGAAAATGTTGTGGTATATCTCCAGAGATACACAGGAAAACGCACACACACACAGAGGCCAGCTCTTAAAGGGAAGCTCTGTCCTGAACGCCTAATTTGTTATATTCTCCATGTGTTGGCACACGTGCTGCTGACTAAATGCATGGTGTTTTTCCTTCATACCAGCTCAAACAGGGGTCACATGCTAGACAGCACTTGAGACACACAGCCCATTCACCAGCAAAAAAAAAAGGTGTGGACACATTCCCACCAGCAGGAAACATGTAACTCTGGCTGAGCAGCTACACTGACGCAAACAGATGTACATGTCTCATCAATCACACCTGGCTGAAAAACAACCACCGGGTTCCCGTCCCCTCTTAAAGAGTTATTAGACAACAGGCAAATTCCACTTCCATGCAGGTAGGAAAGCAGAGTAGGATACGCTGGCCAAAGTGGAAGAATGTAGCATGTAATGGATGTATTTACTACTAGTGCTGAAACAATTAGTTGATTAAATTAATTCTAAAAAATCGATCATTTATCAGGGAAAACATATTCATATTCACTGGTCGTCTTAATACTTACACAGCTATTAACTCAAGAAACCATAAGCTTTAAGTACATTCATTTTACAATGGGAAGCTGGGGCTGAAAAGAATCAGCTAATTAATCATTCAGTCAACTGACAGAAATTTAATCAGCAAGTTCTGCAACTATTTTGATAAACAAGTAATCATTTAAGTTTTCTGACAGTCACTGCTGCTATATTTTCCAATGTGATGCTTTTGTGTTTAATATCATTGTAAACTGATTATCTTTGGGTTTTTGTCTGCTGGTTTGACAAATAAGACACTGGAATATTTGTCTTTAGGGAAATTGTGATGGATAAACCAAACGATTAATCAATGATGAAAATAACTGTCAGGTGCGACCCTAATCTCGATGCCTCATTTAGTGATAGTGATCCAGATCAACGTGACAATACATCATTCTGGATCAATATATCAATTCAACATTCGTCTTTAAGATATGTCTTGACAAAACAAACATCAGCCAACAGGGCAAAAGCTGTGGTAGTTTTCCTATTTGACAAATAACTGCCAGCATGAACAGAAATGTTGAAGCCTGAATGATATTCATTACTTCTCTGTCTTTATCAGTCTCTCTTCACTTGTCTGTGTTTGTATCAGCCATGAGGGTGAGGAGGGTCTATACGCCGCTTGAAATAAGCGAGGCATCCAGCGAATCAGTCAGATGAGGCGTCATTAAACGGTGCGCAGACTCCGTCTACTCGGCACCCTGCAGGTGTACGATGGCACGGAAATGCTGCAGCTGAATGTTTAGGGTGACTGTGCATCATCACCAGCCAATCAGCCAGCTCCTCAGCTATGGACTAAATGATTTCATTGGCATTAGAGTTAATGGTCAGTTTACTCAAAGCTGAGACTGGTTAATATGACTGAAATCAATATTACAATGTTGTCAGAAGACATGAAAAGAATATTTGTCATACTTTCTTTTGGGAAATGCACACAGCATCACATACAAAATATATTAAATCAATTAGAAACTTAATCTGCAATATTAATAATTGATTAATTGTTAATGCAGGGGGCTTGTTTTGGTGGACCATTTGCACGTGGGGAGGGGAGACCTGTGATTAAAGTAATTAAATCACCACAAAAGAAAAGGTAACAGCTTCGTACCGTTAGTGACCCAGGTGCTTATTTTACATTTTCAGCAAAGGTCGCTAACTCAGATGTTGTTGCTGTTTCCCATAGCGACACAACATCTGATAGTGGATGCTGCGTTGACGCCTGAAATTGTCATCCAATTGCAGGCTTATACCCACAGAGTAAATCTAGTGAGAGTACATCCAGACTACACTACTTTTATAGGCCGCATGATTCATTTATTAATCAAGAAAAATAAAAAAAATTGAGATAATTACAATTAGAATTTGCCCAGGCACACTCAAAATTATACAGTCCTACATCATCATGGCTCTGTGACTGCCAGCAGTCTGAACACTGATTTAAAATGAAATCTTTGCCTTATGGGTGGTTCACCAAACTTCAAACAAAATCGGTTCCCTCAGTTCCCCGTATCAGCTCAATCTCCTGTTGACTTCTCTGCCCAATCTCAGCTCTTGTCTCTGTGTTTACTCAGCACACAGGTTCAGCGCTGCCTATCGGTGTTTGTAGTTACACACTGCTCTATTACAATATTTAACCGGCGGCCCTGGCACACACACAGCACCTGGATTTGTACGGTATCCCCTTCTACTGACCACTACCACCTTACCAGCTCTCTCTTGCCTTGGCTCCTCATCATAGTATTTGTCAATCATGACAAAATACAACCACGCATCCCTGTCACATCAGCTCTTACAACACTGCATCCATCACACAAATCTTAAGCTGTTCGGAGACCATACCTGCTAATGGGAGACCAGGTTATATCTCTGACTCGTGGCCGCTTATGTCCCCTGAAAGCAGCGGCACTGGGCTTTTTAAGCTTAAGCGATGCCTTGTGGTTGACATAGTGTTCTCCTCTTGATTCAGGCAGAGTGTGCGACTGCTTGGCTTGTCCCCCCGGGAGCAACGGAAACATTCCCTGGGAGGAATTCGCCTCAGGAGTCTCTTGATCTGCTGTTATAAATACCCTATACAGTAAAAACAGCAACGTCCTGGCAAGCTTGCACAATGGGTTCTGCAAAGGTCAAAAAGGGCTTTGAAGTGAAGCCCTTCTGCTCCCCGTTTCTGTAGGAAAGTCGACTCTCAGCCAGGTTCTGGTCCTGCTCGCTGTCTAGGGAGGAAAAACTTTCAATGAATGCCTCCATCTCTCAGCTGTCTGTCCAGTTTACTGCGTGCTGTGGTGTACGTGGGTGTAGCAGCGAGACCTGATTTGGCAAAGGCTCAGCAGCATCTCCGTCAGTGAACTAATCCGGGATTGAGCCGATCGGAAACTCAACGAGCAGGGCTCAGGGCCTATGGCCACCCCCCACCGCTTCCCTCCTCCTTTGTTTGTTCTCAGCCCGTAGGCAGTCTATCCTGTATGTCGTAGCATGCCAAGACATTCACATCTCAAACACATGACAAGTTTGAGAGGGAACCAAAACTTCACAAACAGGGGCGGAAAATTAACACCGGCCGAGCGCAGGTAAACTGTTGTTTCAGGCTGGTGAGTTTGTGTTCTCTTCAGCCACTTTGGCAGGTAACCAGCAATTGTTTAGAAATCCTTTTTTCGTCTGGCCGGATGGTGTTTAGTGGGATAAACCAGCTACTACGGATGAGGGAATAAAAATAACATTTCTGCTAAAACTCAACAAACCACAAATGAATCTTAATGACACCAGCATGGAAAATGTCTCAGTTAAAAATCCCCGTGTTTTTGCGCATACGTGCAAGGCAACTAATAATCTAACAAAGAGCAGTCTATATGCCTCCCACGTGAGAAGCCAGCACACTTACTTGCAAACAAAAACACAGCTACAGACATGACAGACTGAGTGTTTCACATTGCAAGCACAAATTCAGTTAGGGAGATCATTGTGGGTCTCTGCAGCTTAATTAAGAGGCTTGCAGATTAGGGTAGATTTATAAAGCCCCACATCTACAACATTACTGTATGAAAAATGGCATCTATGGATGACCTGCATCAAAGCTAACAAAACTAAGACTGTATACTTAGAATAACTGAAATGGCAGATTTGGAAAAGAGCAAAAATATCAGCTTACCTCTTTTCAACACTTCCTAAAATGCCCAGTTTGAAGGCATCTCCTGGGTTTATAGCTTCCAATGACATATTGAGCAATTTTCTGGATCATGACATGCATTTATATGCGTTATTAAAACATAAAGTGGATCACTGTAAGACAAAAACTAAAAAATAATCCACAAAAATTCCGGAGAGCTTTAGGATGTGTCCTTTTTCCGTAACTCAGCTCCATCAACGTGTAATCCCATAGTTGCATAATGTGGAGGCATGCTCCTCTGATCGGTGAGTCCCATTAGTCCTGCTGTAAATGTAGACCCAAGCTCAATGTGGAAGAGCAGATTACGGCAACACTGCCTTTTACAACCAGAGCTGTTGACAAATGGGAAACGTCCTGTCAATCAGTAACTATAGTGTAACAGGCAGTCCATTTCCGCATTAAACTTTCTGTATTTCTGGCAAATTCTTTGGAGGATTTTTTTAAAATTACTTATTAGGGATGCACAATATGTATTTTTAAGAATTGATAACTGATAATTATCTTCTTTTCATGACTAACACAGATCACCAATAATTTCACTTTTTTGTATTTAAAAAACAGTTCATATAATCTGTAGTTCATGCACACCAGAGGATAAGAAAGGCTAAAATGTACTGAGCAAAAATACCAGATGTGCATCATAAAACATCACAAATATACTTTTTACGGGGCAAAATGCTTTGACATAATCTGTCAAATCGGATGTGCCATAATTTCATTATCAGAATAATCAATAATAATATTAACTTCCCATTGTCTGCTGAAAATTTATTGTGAATCCTTATTAATTATATCTATCAGTTGTAGTTATATTAGCTTTACAATCTAGAGCACATTGAACCAGCCAAAATGATGACATAGCTATCACAAGACAGTGAACACATGCAGAGATGATGGGGCTGATGCAACCCTGTTGCAACATCACCTGCCAGGAACAAGCTAATATAGTGGCTCCCTCAGCCACGGCCTGGGATGCACAGGAGAGACAAACAAGGGATCAAGGATGGTCCTAAAATAAATAAAGTGTAGTTCTACTTGTCTCATGGGGGAGAATTTGACAAATTGTAAAGACAGAACAGAAGGATTTGCATGAGATTGTGTAATCCACCACATGTTTTGCTCTTGACATTTTGAACACCACATTCATTTGAATCACAGTTACCACAAGGCATTTGTCAGGTCAGTAGGTCTCTGGCAACACCTCAACCAAAAACAGCTCTTGGCCTTTGTCAACACTTCTATAGTTTGACATGAGAAGCTGCTGAATTTATTTCTCGCATACATGTAATGGTCTTATTTTTTTACATTTCAATGCCATTCAGATTTTCGAAGTTAATACATAAATAAGCCTCGTTGTTTGTGCTTACTGGACGAAGTTATTTTCATAAGTGAATCTGCTGTCAAGTGTCAACCGGCTAGCTGACTAACTACAGTAACGTTAATGAAAACAGCTAGCTTAGCTAACGTTAGCATCTCTCATGATGTCTCCAACTTTAATTAAATGACACTAATTTTAAGACTTTAATATCAGTTTTAATTAAATGCTATCACTCAAGTTGGAGACTTGGAGACAAAATTTATGAACTGCAGAAATGAGCAACAAATTCACTACTTGTTAGCTTGCTAACGTTAGCTACCTGAGTGCGTGAGTGATCTCTCACATAAACAGCACTCCATAACCAGAATAAAAAACATAAAATAAAATAACAGCAAATATACACAATATTTTATTTCTTATGTTCAATCCCACAACGAAATGTACCCACCCCTCTAAACTGTTGTACCTTTTCTGTCCCTGCAACCAATTTGGGATGGCTCCAAGCTAAAGGCTAAAATAGCTAGCAAACGCCTAGCTATGTTAGCTGGTTGTATCTAGAAGGGAACCCCAGAATCGCGAAAGATCTCGCGAGAGTCATCAAATTAACCCTATCCCTTATCTTTCTCTAATCATTTCCCAAGCATTTTCAATCCTTAAACCTATCTGAACTCAAATAAATGGTTGATACATTATAAAATATCTACAGGTTAAACAGGTGTACAAATGCCTACAAATCTCGCGAGAGTTTCGCAAATCAAGAGTTGCCTTCAGTACACTCCCACGTTAGCTCCTCACTGAACCCAGTGAACCCGATCGATATGCATTTTATAAATCACGTAGAAAAGCTCGTGGCTAACAAAACTGAGATTATACATGCCACTAAGGGCTGGCGTTACTAACACCTGACCAACATGGCTGTCATTGCGAAAGAATAGCTTATAGTTAACGTTAACAACGCTGCCTAATTAACACTGAAGTTAGCTTGCTTAGCACGGTGACGATGTTGGGTAGCACAGTGTGGTTTGGGATGTCCGGGACTCAAGTGTGATTTTGCAAAACAAAACTGATGCGTTTGAGCGCAATAATTGCAATCTCTCTGCCATAGCCACTACAACGCTAAGTAAGTTAGCTAATATGTCATTAGGCAATTCAACAGCCCCCATGCTTTCCTCCGCCACGGAGCTAACTTTCGCACCGCAGCTAATGCTAACGACTTATTAACTGTTCACACACTTGCCTGGACAAACTTCAGAGATTCCCAAATGTTAATGTTGCTGTGGTCCTCCTGGGTAAACTGATGAGCCACCACCGTGTTATTCCTTTGTTTTGGGAATTAGCTAAAGGCTAACTTGTACGCCTCCAGTATGATGCTGACATGCATGAGCAGCGTTTCAAATCTACTGGTTGTCAAATCCCACAGAGACCTCTCCACTTCGACCTCTCACCCTGCAGAGTGGTGAGCAGGGACAGGGCGACCTCTAGTGTGCACACAAGACAATGACAATATTTTCCCCATGTCCAACAAAGAGACAGTTCACCTCAAAATCAAAAATACATATTTTTCCTCTTATCTGTAGTGCTATTTATCAATCTAGATAGTTTTTGGTGTGAGCTGCAGAGTTTTGGAGATATCAGCTGCAGAGATGTCTGTCTTCTCTCCAATATAATGGAACTAGATGGCACAAAAAATACACTTAAAAATCTTCACAGCAATGTCTCTTTGCAGAAATCGTGATCCAGTTACTCAAGATAATCCAGAGACCTTGTTGTGAGCAGTGTCACGTAGGAACCACTTTCTTTTCACTCTCCGACAACCGTATCACAGCGAAGAAGAAAGAGTGCATCTACTCATGGACGAGAGGCTGATGCTGCAATCCACTGCAAGGCGGAAGTCGATGGTCCTGAGTCGGGTATTCCTGACTTCTAGTCTATGCATCCCAATTCATCTGCTCAGGAAAACATGGATGCCCGCAGCAAGCTGATGTTTGTATGGCAAGTCTGTTAACTTCACAAGCATCCCCACAGCAGCTGATTAGCACCTATTAAAACATACAGGAGTCGGAGGGTACCACATGCTCAACTGAATGGAAAAGTGACTGGCAACTACAAAGTTGTTGCAGCACGTTTCAGAACAAAAAAAAAACCTACATATAGGAATTTGATGAAATAAGTAAGTGCTTGCGGTGCACTGCTATACTGTTGTGACCTCAGGTGTGTTTATGTGTGCGAACGGATGTAAACATTAACTGTAACTTCTTGTATAGGAGTAGATGCATGCTTTCTTATTCTCTCTGATAGCGTTGCTGTGTGTAGTTTAGTAGGAAGAAAATAGCTCCTACATGAAGCTGGTCACAAGTTCTGTCAATCATCTTAAGTAACCGGGTCGAGATTTCTGGAAAGAGACACTGCTGTCGAGTTTTGAAAATGTATTTCTTTGTCACTTTAACGCCGTAAACCGAGTGCCATCGAGTTCCATTATATCCGAGAGAAAGCAGACATCTCTACAGCTGATATCTTCAAAACTCTGCAACTCGCACTTAAACTATCTAGATGAATGAATAGCACTACAGGTAAGAGGAGAACTACGTATTTCTGATTTTAGGGTGAACTTTCTCTTTAACATCTAGTGACAACTCCATTGAATGTTAAAACAATTCTGGGTGGAAAGGCTCTTATTTATTTAATATTATTATTACCTCTGGCACATATCAGTCAGTCCATTGTCCATTAATGTTCACAAACCATCACAAATTTAAACAGTCTGCATTCACGACATGCTGTTAACACACAAAACTGTTTCATCTGGGGACCGAATATTGACAATAGCACGAGTCTGTAGTCACACTTTGATCAGACCAGCCTACTAATGAGACTGAATTGCTATTCCTACTTGAATAGCTGTTAAAAAAAACAAACAAAAAAAAAAAATCTTAGAAGTGAGCAGTGTTTCGGAGATCTGGCTTCAGGCTACCAGCTGGCTGGATCTATTCGTCCTCCTTGTCC